>JAWPHD010012949.1:0-72041 GCA_037043455.1 Cyrtodaria siliqua
AAAATCACTTCAAAAGTTTAAGCAAACGAAAATATATATATAGAGAGAATGTGACTTTTGATAAGGTATTCCATTATGAAGACTTAACCATGTTTACAAATCGCATATTGAATAAAACCACGAACTAAAATCACAAAGTATACCACTGCATTTTCGACAAATTGCAAAAAAATCAGAAAGAAAAAGAAAAGGCATTTTACGGTTTAACTGTTGATATTTATGTGTTTGTTATACACATTTTAAAATAACCGCCAAATTACGACAAAATTACACTACAAAAACAGTTTATCAAAACTCTATCCAGGTGTTCATCTCATATAATAATGCATATGTGTCGCTTAAAAGTATATGTTTATTCATGGGGTTTTGTAATATCCGTAATTGAATAAGTGTAAAATGAATTATCCATTTTTTTTTGTTTGGCTGGTTAAAGCTTTTTATATTGTATCTATTGAGTTTTGATTCTCAAACGATGTAAGTTATGTATATACCTCGTGGTCAGTAGGTTTAGAAAGGATGTACATATGTTGTAAAATGTGGCTGTTGTTGGCGGGATAGCTACTTTAACTGCAGTAGCACCTGTATGTCGGATATAGCTTTTAGAGTAAACATCAGTAAACTAACCGTGATCACTAAATGTAATCTATCTCGATGCACTGGGTACCGATTCTTATCTGGAAGCGTTTATATATTTTTTATATCTTATATGTATGTTATATTGTCACATTAAGTTATATTATTTAAATCAGATACTATGAACTGAGTATTCTTAATTGTCCTGTTCTATCCCAAGGCATTAATTGCCAAGTTTATCAAAACAGCAATGAGCTGGGCATATATAAGGCTTGCAGGCATATTGCAACTCGACATACATGAATGCTAGATAAGAGAGACCGTTGTGAACCCAGCTTCTTGGATATAACCTTTATGACGGTTTAACATTTTAGTTGTATGTATTTTAATGCAGTCATCCTGCTTGAGCGCATACAGCCTGTTGATGCAGTGGATAGCACGGGGGACTTAAAATTTAGAGGTTCAAACCTGGTTCAAACCTCACTGGAGCCAGTGAATTTTGTCGGTGTGTTCTTGGGCAAGACACTTTTACCCTCGTCCGTCGGATGGGGACGTAAACCAGGCGATCCCGTGTATCGCTTGTTTTTTTTCTAAGATCACGTTAAAGAAACATAGGTGTCTATTCGTCAGTAGGGCGGGTTCCTAAATGCATATATATCCAATCCCCCCCCCGCCCCCCCCCCCCCCCCCCCCAACACACACACTCCCTCTCTCTTCATTGGCAATACACCTTTTTTTAGGTAAGAATCATTCCACTTGACCGCGCAAAAATAGGGTTGATGCTTACTATCCTAGGTTAATTCCATACTCTAAATTAAGTACGGAGAACATCACAACCTATGTTTAGATAAATATCCTAAGCAGGTGATATTGTAACAACTTCACCAATACTAACAAATAGTTGCCATGGTGAGTAGTTAGCACAGTGATATGGGTATCACCCTAAAAATATTTCTTCGTCGAAGCCGTGTGGTTCCCGGGCAAGAATCTGACCACTGCATATCCAGGCATAGGGGTAAAATTTCCCCGAATTCATGTTAATTTTTTCATTTCTGTTCATTATTTTCATCATGAAACATGTATTGTTTCAGAAGCTACTTCAGTGGTGGCAGTGATCGTGGCTCCAGAGAAAAATGGAGTGTTTACTAGAAAATTTGCAGCAACTCTGCAGTTCTGCAGGTAAGAAGGTTCTAGGCACATTCTGCAAATTTTTATCTAGATGTTAATGAAGAGTGAGCCGGGTCGAATGTTCATTCCTGTTGGCGCCATATAACATGTTTGTGTTGGTGCGCCGTAAAACCCCAATTCAAATCAATTCATCTTCGTCGATTCTTTTTTCAGTAACACAAAAATGGTTCTTGCAAATGCATATACTACTATTTTTACATTTCGTATGCAGAATTCTTCATTGTGTTGTATATGGGTGGGGTAATTCAGGTGTAAAAATCCTTAAAAAATGCATAAATTGTAATTAAAAAGTATTAAAATTGACAACTTTTAAGATTTTGCGTTGCAATATGCAATGTTTAATCAGTGAAGTAATAATTCATGTATTTATGTGTAATACATAATCCAAATGTGTAATCATAATAAGTATTGCCATGACGCATACACCTAGAAAAAGACTTTTGTTAAAAAAAAACACGTTAAACCGCACAATTCATTTATCTAGAATCCTTTGGACTATGTGTCGTCTGTGCAATATATGTATATATCAGAACATGTTAATACTATTTATGTTGCAGTTACTTTGAGGAAGGCTTATACTTCCAGTTTGGCATGCGTCTCAACTTATCAGGCTTACTGAACACATATGTGCAATGCCATGGACATTGCTTAGTACTTAATTTCATCAATATATCATAACAATCCCTTATTCATATTATAATATTATTTAAATCATGTAGAAAGGTTGTAAATTACTGATTCTTACAAGTTTACACATATATTGTAAAAAATATTAACTAAACTAAATGCATAAAAATTTGTCAATAGTGGGTGGGGTAAATTGACTTCTAATTTGAAGCAAAATAGAGATTTTAAACTGAACTCAGTGCTAAAAAAGAGCTTATTTACGCTTTATGTAACTGAATGAATTGTAAACTTAAGTGCATCTTTAAAAAGTACATCAATAATTATTCACATACGCATGACATTCAAAAATGAACATCAAAAACTTATACGAAAGCGCTACAATGATAACCTATTAATGTTCGATTTTTTTTATATAAGCTACCTGTTCCAGATTGCTATCATGGAAAAATGTAATCTATATACATTGCTCTTTTCAAAAAGTGATGGTAGGATTTGTCCCTTGAGTTGGTAACAATATCGAATATTTTGGGTCCTGGCTCAAGGCCTATTAAGCCGTAAAATGCCTTTTCTTTTTCTTTCTTTTGCAATTTGTCGAAAATGCAGTGGTATACTTTGTGATTTTAGTTCGTGGATTTATTCAATATGCGATTTGTAAACATGGTTAAGTCTTCATAATGGAATACCTTATCAAAAGTCACATTCTCTATATATTTCAGTTCGCTTAAAACTTTTGAAGTGATTTTATGAAAAGTGTACAACTTCAAGCCATAAACAAGAGACCCACTCGCCTCGTCTCAAAGTGCTCTCATGTTTTAAGAAACAACAACAATTTCTTTATATAAATCTGTAAAACTGTGACCCCCGTAGTGGCCATATTTTACCACATTGTCGTCATTTGAACAAACTAAGTAGAGGATCATAAGCTTATGGTACATACGAACTATTATTTAGCTTTTGAAGTATCAGAAGTTGTTTGAATATGTTTTCCTATATAAGTCAATGTTATAGCGTGACCCCCGGGACAGGACCAACATTGATTCCAGGCTTGATTCAAGAGGGACACCATTTAAATTATTTGGTACAGGACAATAATTTTAAGCTACATATAGCTTATTACACCTCTAGGTCTTGTAGTTTCAGAGAAGATGTTTATAGACGTTCCTGCATAACTCTATGTAAATATGTGACCCCGGGACCGGGCGAAATTTGACCATAAGATCACCATTTGAACAAAATAAATTGGTAGAGATCGATACTCTTATGCTACATGCATCGTATTAGACCTCTAGCTCTTGTAGTATCAGAAATGAATATTTTTATGGACTTTCCTATAAAACTCTTTGTAAAACTTTAACCCCAGAACCCCTCCCCTCAACGCCGTATGGTTGCCAGGGTAGAATACAACCACTGCAAACACACCGTCACATGCAGAGGGGTAGGACCCCCCCCCCCTCCCCCGCCACCCCCATTCATATTCATTTTGCCATTTTTTGTTCATGCTCATTAAAGGTCTTCATCATGACCCCTGCATTGTTTCAGGTGCCATCCCGCTCACATCACTAAGAGCAGTGGCAGAAAACAATAAACGTGGCTACAGCGTAAATGAATTTGCAGCAACTCTGCAGTTCAGGGTGAGAAGGTCCTAGGCCCATTCTCCATATTTTATCTCGATGTACATGGAGGATGAGCCTGGCATTTCATGCCTGTTAGGCGCCATATAACCTTTCATGTGTTGGTGCGCCTTACAACCCAGTTCAATTCAATTCAATAACCCCAGAACCGGGCCGTAGTTGGACACAGAGTCACGATTTGAACAAAAGTGGTAGAGAACCATAAGCTTGTACAATATGCAAAATAATAGACCTCTGGCTCTTGTTTTTTTTTAAAGAAGATATTTTAAAGATGTTTCTATATGACTCTATGTAAATATATGACCCCTGGGCCGGTGCCAGATATGACCCCAGGGTGAATCTTTAAACAAACTTGCTAGTGGACCATAATATTATGCTTCATGCGTAATATGGGACCTCTAGCTCTTACAGTTTTAGAGAAAATTATTTATGTTTAAAGATTTCCTATATAACTGTATGAAAAAATGTTACCCCCGGGGCTGGGCCATATTTGACCCTTGGGTCACCATTTTATAAATTCTTGGTAGAGGACCCTAAATATAATACATGCAAAATAGTAGACCTGTAGCTCTTCTAGTTTCAGCGAAAACGATTTGTTAAAGAAACAAGAGTTTTGCTTAAAAGGGGGAGATAACTCTAATAACAAGAATCAGCTACCCTGTTCACACTGCTATCATGGATTTTCTGTTTCTCTGCAAGGTACTCAATAACATGGTACTAGTAAGAATTTGTCCCTTGAGATGGTAACAAAAAAGTGTATGGCTCACGGTCTAAGGGTAGTTCTAGTTCAGTTCTTTAACCGTCGAAAATCCTTTTTAACGGCTCGTTAACATGTCGTCATTAAACGAACCCTGGCCTTCGGTAAATATTTATTATGAACTTGATTTATAGCTATACCTTTTCACTTTTATTTTATTGGTTATGTTAATGAGGGTACAGCCACACTTGAAGATTTAGTGTACTTGTTTTAAACTTCAAATACGGTGAACCAGGCGTTGATTCAAATACATTACTTTTTTCCCAACTTATACAATGCTACAGCAAAAACACTATTGTACCATACTTAGTTTCTGAAAATAAGATGATTTAGCTTAAAGTGATCTCATTTAGCATTTGGCTAAGGCCAAGCTTTAACTCCTCTATGTACATTATTATTTGGTATAAATGGTCCGTTGTTTTAGGAGGCCGTGGAATTTAAGCGTCTAATGTTCTAGGTTTACATACAAGAACAAACAAAACGGTGCTTTCTTGTACACATTGAAGTGCTCGAATAAATGAAGCAGTGCCATTAAGTATTTAGAATAGCGTTAAACTCGAAATAATCCAGGAACACCATTCAAAATAACTTGGTAGATGATCATAAGCTTATGCTACATGCCAGTGTATTAGGCAGAAATTCAAGAACTGGGTGTGCAAATATGCAAACAGGGTGTGCAAAATAATTTGCTAACACACATTATGCGTCAATTCACGACAAGTGGGTGTCTCTGGTGTAATTTATTTTCACTGATAAAGGTGAAAAAGGTGCATTTTAGATAATGTTTCTTCTATAAATGTATACAAAACATAACAATATTGAGATAGTAAGAGTTTAGACGTGTTGATTTTTGTTTTGTTTTATATTTTTACCCCACAAACTACTGCAAATAGTGGCCGAGATTTTTCAAAAACGGCCGTGCAAAAGACGGCTGCACGGTTGGCTGGCTAATACACTGCTACATGCAAAACATTAGACTCTTAGCTCTTGAATTACAGTCCACCACTATGCTTTCCTCTTTGATTGTGCGATGACCGGACAGATTGTGGAGTATATGACCTACTTGCTTTGTGGCTTTATATGCTTTTGTTGTTTTATATTAATATGTACATGATCATTTGTGTGTTATATTGCATATTAATGCTGCATTGTTTGTTATAAAATATAACCACATGATCATGTATGTGTTATATAACAAAGAACAACTTTAAAGATGAATAAAAGGCAAGATAAGACATCACAAACACAAAAGGGTTGACAATAGGGCCACCGCCTTGAGAAGATCAGTAAACGGGACAGGGTAAATAACGATATCCCCGCCAGGTTATAATCTCTAACAAACAAGGCAGCATTAATAGGCAATATAAATAAAACACATCAATTGATCATGTATATATAATATGATAAAAACTCTAGCAATTATATTTATGACGTAGCTTTCGGCATATTATTATACATACAATAAAACAAAAAAAACACAAAAAAAACAAAACAGAAAGCCACAAAGTAAGTACTCAACGACTTGGCAGAATCCAGAGCAACAAGAGATAGTTTAATAAGTCGAGCGCTCGAGACAAAAAGTCAAACGCTCGAGATAAAAAAAAAAGTCGAGCACTCGAGTTAACAAGTCGAGCGCTCGAGATAAGAACTCGTATAAAAAGTCGAGCGCTGGAGATAACTTTAGCTTGAAAAAAAGTCGCAAGTCCTAAACGTACCACCGTACGTATCATCGTTAAACGAGAACGTCTATCGTCAAACACGCCCGCAGCACTGAAAAGAGACAGAGTCTAAATTGCACGCAGTATTTGAAGTGACAGAGTTCATATTATTAGTTCTTGTATAGTAAAACCTGTATTAAGTGCCCAAATCGGGACGCTGTCAAAAGTGATCTCTTAACGAGGTAGTCGGTAAATACCGTTATATTTGATTAAAATAAATACAAATGGAAAAAAAAGTCGCTTAAATCCGGTGATTTCTCAATAGAGATAGTTCCTTTAAGCAGGTTTGCTACGGTATTGAATGCTAATGGGCTTCTGTAATACAGTTTGACTTTGCTACGGTACTGAAGGCTAATGGGCTTCTGTAATACAGTTTGACTCTGCTACGGTACTGAAGGTTAATGGGCTTCTGTAATACAGTTTGACTCTGCTACGGTACTGAAGGTTAATGGGCTTCTGTAATACAGTTTGACTCTGCTACGGTACTGAAGGTTAATGGGCTTCTGTAATACAGTTTGACTATGCTACGGCACTGAAGGCTTATGGGCTTCTGTAATACAGTTTGACTCTGCTACGGTAGCTACGGTATTGAAGGCTAATGAGCTCCTGTAATACAGTTTGACTCTGCTACGGCACTGAAGGCTAATGGGCTTCTGTAATACAGTTTGACTATGCTACGGTACTGAAGGTTAATGGGCTTCTGTAATACAGTTTGACTCTGCTACGGTACTGAAGGTTAATGGGCTTCTGTAATACAGTTTGACTATGCTACGATACTGAAGGCTAATGGGCTTCTGTAATACAGTTTGACTATGCTACGATACTGAAGGTTAATGGGCTTCTGTAATACAGTTTGACTATGCTACGATACTGAAGGTTAATGGGCTTCTGTAATACAGTTTGACTATGCTACGATACTGAAGGTTAATGGGCTTCTGTAATACAGTTTGACTATGCTACGATACTGAAGGTTAATGGGCTTCTGTAATACAGTTTGACTATGCTACGATACTGAAGGCTAATGGGCTCCTGTAATACAGTTTGACTCTGCTACGATACTGAAGGTTAATGGGCTTCTGTAATACAGTTTGACTATGCTACGGTACTGAAGGTTAATGGGCTTCTGTAATACAGTTTGACTATGCTATGGCACTGAAGGCTAATGGGCTTCTGTAATACAGTTTGACTCTGCCACGGCACTGAAGGCTTATGGGCTTCTGTAATACAGTTTGACTCTGACACGGTACTGAAGGCTAATATGCTTCTGTAATACAGTTTGACTCTGCTACGGTAGCTACGGCACTGGAGGCTAATGGGCTTCTGTAATACAGTTTGACTCTGCCACGGCACTGAAGGCTTATGGGCTTCTGTAATACAGTTTGACTCTGACACGGTACTGAAGGCTAATATGCTTCTGTAATACAGTTTGACTATGCTACGGCACTAAAGGCTAATGGGCTTCTGTAATACAGTTTGCGGCACTGAAGTCTAATGGGCTTCTGTAATACAGTTTGACTCTACATCATTTGTAGCTTTATTTCTTGAAATGAGAGAATCCGTTCAATCGCAAAAAGCATAAAATTAACATTTATTTAATACGTGCATGTCTGTAAGTAGCTAGCGTCCGTACGTACATAGTACATATATAACATACATAGTACATATATAACATACATAGTACATATATAACATAAGTAAGTTATTAAGGAAGCAAGCAAGGCAAGGCAAGGCAAGGCAAGACAATGCTAGACAAAGCAAGGCAAGACAAAGAAAGACAAGACAAAGCAAGGCAAGGCAGCCAGCCACGCAGCCAGCCCAGCCATCCCAGCCAGCGTATAAGTACGTAGGTAAGTAAGTAAGTAAAGACGTAAGTAATGAAGTAAAGAAGTATGTAAAGATGTAAGGAAGTGTGTAAAGAAGTCAAACAAGAAGTAAAAAGGAAGTAAAAAAGTGTAAAGAGGTAAGTAAAGAATTGTAAATAAATAAGTTAAGAAGTGTAAAGAATTAAGGAAAGAAGTAAGTAAAGAAGTGTAAAGAAGTAAGTAAATAAAGAAGTAAGTAAAGAAGTAAGTAAAGAAGTAAAGAAGTAAGTAAAGAAGTAAATAAGAAAGTAAAGCAGTAAAGAAGTAAGTTAAGAAGTAAGTAAAGGAGTAAATAAGAGAAAGTAACGAAGTAAAGAAGTAAGTCAAGAAGTAAGTAAATAAGGTAAAGAAGTAAGTAAAGAAGTAAGTACAGAAGTGTAAACGAGTAAAAAAAGTGAAGATGTGTAAAGAAGTAAAGAAGTGTAAAGAAGTGTAAAGAAGTAAAAATAAGTAAAATAATAAGTAAAGCAATGGAAAGAAGTAAGTTAATAAATGTAAAGAAGTAAATAAAAAATGTGTATAGAAGTAAGTAAACAAGTAAAGAAATAAGTAAACACGTAAGCAAAGAAGTGTAAAGAAGAAAGGAGAAAATGTAAAGAAGTAAGTAAAGAATGTAAAGAAGTAAGTAAAGAAGTAAGCAAATAATTACAGAAGAAAGTAAAGAAGTAAAGAAGTGTAAAGAAGTAAGCAAAGAAGTGTAAAGAAGTAAGTAAAGAAGTAAATAAAGGAGTGTAAAGAATTATGTAAATAAGTAAGGAAGTAAGCCAATAAGTAAAGAAGAAAGTAAAGAAGAAAGTAAAGAAGTAAAGAAGTTTAAGGAAGTAAGTAAATAAGTAAAGAAGAAAGTAAAGCAGTAAAGAAGTTTAAGGAAGTAAGTAAAGAAGTGTAAGAAGAAAGTAAAGAAGTCAAGAGAAGTAAGTGAAGAAGCAAACAAGTAAGTAAAGAAGTAAGTAAAGGAGTAAATAAGAAAGTAAGGAAGTAAGGAAGTAAGTAAAGATGGAAGTAAAGAAGTGTAAAGAAGTAAATAAAGAAGTAAATAAGTAAGTTAAGAATTTAAAAAATCTGATTGGAGAAATGGATAAAAGGCTAGCTATCTGGATTTTTTTCCATGAGGATCCTAGATACAGAGTATTCCCCAAGACAATCTACTCTATGTTATTTATGTATTAAAGATGAGTGAATATTTCGTGAAAACGTTTATATAGTATGACTTTATTTGTATTTGCATGTTGATGGAGGATGGCCCTCTCCGACCCACACACACACACCTATGACGGGGAGAATAAATGTGCCACCAAATGATGGCTGAAAAAAGTAAGTAAAGTAGTATAAACAAGTAAAAAAAGTAGTGTAAACAAGTAAGTAAGAAAAGAAGTGTAAACAAGTAAGTAAAGTAGTGTAAACAAGTAAATAAAGTAGTGTAAACAAGTAAGTAAGTAAAGAAATGTAAACAAGTAAGTAAAGTAGTGTAAACAAGTAAATAAAGAAGTGTAAACAAGTGTAAACAAGTGCAAACAAGTAAGTGTAAACAAGTAAGTAAAGAAGTGTAAGTAAGTAAGTAAAGAAATGAAAACAAGTAAGTAAAGAAGTGTAAACAAGTAAGTAAAGTAGTGTAAACAAGTAAATAAAGAAGTGTAAACAAGTAAGTAAAATAGTGTAAACAAGTAAGTAAAGAAGTGTAAACAAGTAAGTAAAGAAGTGTAAACAAGTAAGTAAAATACTATAAACAAGTAAGTAAAGAAGTGTAAACAAGTAGGTAAAAAGTGTAAACAAGTAAGTAAAGAAGTGTAAACAAGTAAGTAAAGTAATGTAAACAAGTAAATAAAGTAGTGTAAACAAGTAAGTAAAGTAATGTAAACAAGTAAGTAAAGAAGAAAGAAAAAGTAAAGTTTCCGTTTCAAGCCCAATAATGAACTGAACAATTAACTTGCATTTTGCAATAGAAATAATTATCCCAGTTCCGCGAATAATAAACTGGCCTCTGTGTGTGTTCAATGAACATGTAAATTATGCGGAAATCATTTGAAGACATGTCTCTCTCTCTCTCTCTCTTTCTAAAAAAAACTATTTTGCCAATGTTAATAAATCCAAAGTCGTTTTCCTTTAAAGACTTTTTTATTCTATGTTTTACGAACCCCTCCTCTCAAAAAATTCCATTTGCAGAAATATTTATTTTCCTCCGCTGCAAGTTTGAACCGCCATTTACAAAAAAAACATCGGAAACTTGCCCGAGTAAAAATTAGCATGAACGATAGGCAAATACTAAGCACTAACGTATCGATAGACTCATTTATCCAATCACTGTTAGAATTATTATCGTATCGACACATTTCATTGGACAATGGCAGTTTTGCAAAAAGTGTCTAAATTTAAAATTTAAAGTTGCAAAATGCTCACAAATTTGTGAAACTGTATATTATTGTTTATTCCATGTATATTGTTCAGAACGATTTGATTTTATTCAAATGTATTATACATAAATATTATTCGGCAAGCATATATGTAGTTGTCTTCTGATTCTTTATTGGGATAATTTTAATTATAAGTGCCTATGTGCCATTTTAAGCACGCACATGGGTTCAGACAGCCACACAAGGGTTTGTCACAAAGTTTAAATGTCAGATATAATGTCAGATACTTTTAAAGTATATATACATGATATATAAACCAATAATTTTCAGGTTTTATTTTTTTGTTTACTGAAAAACAAGAATTGATTTGACAATTAAGGTTAATCAAAAATATGCTATCAGTATGTATTTTAACATAATAATTTGTTTTCCGACTGTGTTGAGTTCATGTTGTGTGTTAACTCCTAATATTATATTATATACATAAGGAATGTATAAAGGAACGACAATGATTGTGTTCTTTTCAGATGTTTAATCCGTGAGTGACTCTTAAAAAGTGGGGATTCGAGAGGCATGCATATCACTTTAATATAGAATCATTACAATTAGAACAAGGGAAATAACACAAATAATCAAGTTGTATAAACACTAGTAAGAGTTGTGCCTCTCGAATTTGTATATTGAGGTATCTCCTTTCTTAAAAAAATAAATAAAAAATGAAAGATTTCTTCTTCTGGAAATTTATCTTACAAGTAGATATTTCCAAAACAAAACACATCAAGTCACTCCCAAAATATGTAGTTCTATTACAGCATGCTGTAGGTCCTGTAGGTCCAATTAAGTTTGAGTCACATTTAATTATAAACTTGCAAATTGAAATCTAATTGTCTAGACAGACTGTTGATTTTCAGCCTGGCTGCAGGATAAATATGTCAGTTTACATATTTACACATCATTAACATCTCCATTGTGCAATTAAACCATTGTTTTGTTTAATTTGTTTTCCATTGATTTAATTATATTTGGTTTCACACATCGACCAGATCTTGTGATATTTTGCTGATTCATGTTGATATTGGGATTGGGATTTGTCAGTGGATCATTGTTTTCATGTAAGATATTTGTGTCACTAGACGGTGACTCGTGGTTGTGTCACTAGACGGTGACTCTTGGTTGTGTCACTAGACGGTGACTCTTGGTTGTGTCACTAGACGGTGACTATTGGTTGTGTCACTAGACGGTGACTCTTGGTTGTGTCACTAGACGGTGACTATTGGTTGTGTCACTAGACGGTGACTCTTGGTTGTGTCACTAGACGGTGACTCTTGGTTGTGTCACTAGACGGTGACTATTGGTTGTGTCACTAGACGGTGACTCTTGGTTGTGTCACTAGACGGTGACTCTTGGTTGTGTCACTAGACGGTGACTCTTGGTTGTGTCACTAGACGGTGACTCTTGGTTGTGTCACTAGACGGTGACTATTGGTTGTGTCACTAGACGGTGACTATTGGTTGTGTCACTAGACGGTGACTCTTGGTTGTGTCACTAGACGGTGACTATTGGTTGTGTCACTAGACGGTGACTATTGGTTGTGTCACTAGACGGTGACTCTTGGTTGTGTCACTAGACGGTGACTCTTGGTTGTGTCACTAGACGGTGACTCGTGGTTGTGTCACTAGACGGTGACTCTTGGTTGTGTCACTAGACGGTGACTATTGGTTGTGTCACTAGACGGTGACTCTTGGTTGTGTCACTAGACGGTGACTCTTGGTTGTGTCACTAGACGGTGACTCTTGGTTGTGTCACTAGACGGTGACTCTTGGTTGTGTCACTAGACGGTGACTCTTGGTTGTGTCACTAGACGGTGACTATTGGTTGTGTCACTAGACGGTGACTCTTGGTTGTGTCACTAGACGGTGACTCGTGGTTGTGTCACTAGACGGTGACTCTTGGTTGTGTCACTAGACGGTGACTCTTGGTTGTGTCACTAGACGGTGACTCTTGGTTGTGTCACTAGACGGTGACTCTTGGTTGTGTCACTAGACGGTGACTCTTGGTTGTGTCACTAGACGGTGACTCTTGGTTGTGTCACTAGACGGTGACTATTGGTTGTGTCACTAGACGGTGACTCTTGGTTGTGTCACTAGACGGTGACTCTTGGTTGTGTCACTAGACGGTGACTCTTGGTTGTTCACTAGACGGTGACTCTTGGTCCTAAACTTATTCTGCTGATGATGGTTCATTGGTTTTTAACAACTGGCGTCTATTCCGACAATATTCTGCGCCATCAGGTATGCGCACCGTCTACGATCTATCATTGTTTTTTCTGTGACAACACAAGGTTTCCAAGTACCTTGTTGTATCCGAATGGGCTCCCCTTCCTCCAAGGGTGGCATAGGTTTGACTGTTTTATCATACTGTTGCTTATGGAATTGTTGTTTGGACATTAACATCTGCCTTACTTTCTTTGAATTGGGTACCTTAGGGTACACATTCCTAGGATGGGCAGGTTAAAATTATCTATTTTTTCTCCTCATAAGTAATTCACTTGGTGTATGACCTATGTTCAATGGGGTTGCACGATACTCGAGAATACCTGGGGTCTCTCCCAGCCTGCTTTGATTTTTTTGAGTATGCGTTTAATAATCCCAACATATTTTTCGTCTGACCCATTGGATTGTGGATAGTGTAGGCTGGATTTTACATGTAGAAGATCCCATTCCTTTGCACAATTTTGGAATTCTACACTAGTGTAATATATAGCTCCATCTGACAGTTCTCCTTGAGGAATTCCGTGACGGGAGAACCAACACTTCATTTTGCTGATGATAGTGCTGCTTTTTGTTGACTTCAGTTTTTCTCTCTATTTCAAAATAGTGACTGTAATAATCTACTACCAGAAGATAATCTTCACTATCCAAAGTAAACACATCGGTGGCGACATTTTGCCACGGGTATTCAGGTAGTTCATGTGAGATATGTGGTTCTTTGGTGTTCTAGACAAATGGTACACTGTAGAACTTTATCATTTATATCAGATGATATCCCTGGCCAAAACATAGTTTCGCGGGCTCGGCGTGTACTTTTTTCTACACCAAAATGACCTGTGTAGAGATTCTCAAGCATTTTGTATCTGAGCTCCCTGGGAATAATTAGCCTCTCACCTTTAACGATAATACCATCAACCACCGACAACTTTAACTGAGGTGGGCATTGTTGCGCTTTTCTAGCCAACCATTTAGGATTACTTTTGTAAGTAGTTAAAACTCGGGGTCTTGTTCAGTGTGTGACCGAATTTCTTGCATTTTGCGATCACTCACTGGTATGATCTTCATAATAAAATGAACATGAATATTTGTCGACTCTGACAACTCAGGGAAACTGTTCGGCAAACATTTTCTAGAAAGGGTGTCGGCCAAGGGAATTTGGGTGCCGGGCTTGTGTTCTAGTTCTATGTCGTAGCATTGGAGCTGTAGCATCATGCGCTGTAAGCGAGTGGTGCGGCATGAATTGGCTTTCCCATGATTGCTAATAATGGCAGGTGATCAGTTTGTACTAAGGTTCGACGTCCATATACAAACTGGTGAAATCGTTTGTATCCAAACAGTATAGCCAATATATCTTTTTCAATCTGGATATAGTTAACCTCAGTAGGAGTCAGGGACTTGCTAGCATATGCAATATGATGGCCCTCTTGTAAGAGGCTCGCACCCAAACCGAACTTAGAGCTTCCATGACCGCAGTGTCAGTGGTGTATTGGGTCATACTAGGCAAAAACTGGACCTGGCAGCTGGGTCGATATATCTTTTACTTTTTGAAATGCCTCTTGTTGAGGTTCATCCCAGTGAAACGCGACATCCTTGTTTAACAGTTGACGTAGAGGACTTGTGACCTCGGAAATGTTTGGAACAAGACGTGATAGATATACCACCATACTCAGAATTGTTTCCATTTCTAACCTGTCTTTAGTGGGTTCCATATCTCTAATTGGGAAACCTTCTCATGGTCTGGTTTAAGCCCGTGAGATGAAAGAATATGCCCAAAGTAGCATACTTCAGACCGAGCTACTGCTAATTTCTCTTTATTGAGCCAGATGCCTTTATCTTGGCACTGTTGGAGGACATTTCTAAGATTCAAGTCATGTTCTTCCACTGTCTTGTCATATATCAAAATGTCATCGACAATAACAGCACAACCTGTGACGCCTTCAAGCCACTCATCCATTCTCCGTTGAAATTCATCCTGAGAGCATAATTAAACCAAATGGGACGCGTTTGTACATGTAACGGCCCATTGGGGTATTATACGTAGTAAGGAACGATGACTTTTCATCTAAAACCAGTGACCAATAACCAGATGTGCAATCCATGTTTGTCCACATCTTAGCAGATGATAGCTGAGGTAAAATGTCATCAAGTGTCCTCATGGGATAATGATGTCATGGTATGGCCTTGTTAAGGTCTTTTGGATCAAGACGGATTCGTACCTGTTCTGATCCGGGCTTTCTTGCGACAGCCATTGAATTTACCCATTGAGTAGGAGATATGACCCTAACTATGATCCCAGCTTTTTCCATGTTTGCCAATTCCATGATAAGTCTGATGTGAATTCCACCCCTAGATATGAAGCTTGGTTTACTGTTGATAGTGTTTGATTATGAAGTGTGTAAGTAATGTTGATAGTTTTTCTTGATCTTGTAATGTGCATGATGTGGCATTTGTCAATGTTGAAGAACATCTCCCATATTTGTTTCCAGTGGACTAGGTTGATCAGGTCTTTCTGCAATAGTGTAGCGTCCGAGGGTGATCTAACTTCTCTGTAAATCACACAGTCATCTGCAAATAGTCGTACCTTGGAACTAACAGCTGCCGGCAGGAAGTTTGTATATAACAGAAATAGAAGTGATCCTAGAACGCAACCCTGGGGAACACCAGATTCTACGGTTGCCTTGCGGGAGGTTGCACCACCAACCACTACTTGCTGGGTTCGGTTGCTCAGAAATGCCTCGATCCAGCGATGTGTCTCCTCTGATGCCGTAGTGATCTGCCTTGTACAGTAGTCTGCCATGGTGGACTACATCAAACGCCTTACTAAAATCCATGATGACGACGTGGAACTGCCCCTTCTGCAATGACTGTACAAGGTCGTAGTTGGGTTTCGCAAGATATCCGGGCACGAAAACCATGTTGGTTGTCTACTAAGATGCTGTGTTTATCTAAGTGGTCAAGCATATTGCTAACTACAATATGCTCGAGAAGTTTACAAGCAATACAATTGGGGGAAACTGGCTTGTAATTGCTGGCATTGAATTTTTCATCCTTTTTAAAAATGCCTGGCTCCAGTCTGATGGGACTTATCCAGTTTTCAGGGACTTGTTGAAAATTGCAGTAAGTATGGGTCAAATCTCTTTGAGTACCCTGGGTTTTATAGCAGCATGGGCCCGCTGCCTTTTCTCACCCCATCCTCTGTAGCATGTATGTTAGGCATGTTTGGATATGGACTCGGTACAATATCTGGTATATCAGTTGTCCTTTTTAGTGAAGGCTGAGGAGAATTGGCGATTAAGTATTTCTGCCTTATCTCCGGCATTTGATTTTAAGGTCCAATTTTCCCTCAAAGGAGCAACACCACATGAGTATTTTTTAGGCTCTTAATAAAGCCCCAACATGTCTTTGTGGTACCATATTTATTTTCAGATGAGTCACATGTTATGTTGTTCATGTAGTCCCAGTAGGAACTTCTAGATTTCTTTTAAATGAGAGTTTTTATCTTTTTAAGTTTATTTATGACCATTATTGTTTTATTCTTCTTCATTTTTGCATAGAGCCTGTCTCTCTTCTTCATCAGCTTCTTAATGTCAGTGTTCAGCCGTGGGAGATGTTGTTTCCCATTAACTGTTTTAAATGGAATGTGCTCATTTATTAATTCATTTAGGCTTGCTTTAAATCTATAGATCTTGTACTGTCAAGTTGCCAATTTGTGTGAGCAAACTGTGTATGCCAGCCCTAATCTTTGACCATTATGCCTTATCAATCAAGAATATTTTTCTCTTTTTTTGAAGTTTATTCTGGCACATGAAATCATGTCAATACGCTTCTTATATAATGTATACAACAACAAAATCGAATAGAAATGGGCAGTTTTTCCCTACTTATAATGCCCATTTCCATAAAAAAAAAGAGGGATTACTTTTTATTATAGGAACTACATTCGACACACCTCGAAGGTTTACATGCAATTGGTGGTGGTAAACCTAAATACCTTCGTTGCATGGGTATAAACAGAGGAACCTGAAATGCTGGGTGAAAATACTGATGCCTAATGACTATAATTTATTATTATACTCAGTGATAAGATCAGATTCAGCCAGCTCGATTCAGCGCTATTCTAGTGAAAATGTGGTTGCTACTGTAATATTGAATGCTTTAAATATAAGACGAAAAGTCCTGCACTAATGTGGTAATGAATAAATACATAACACCAGCTGAGTTGATCGTACGTCTGCTTTATATGACCACGTGCATAGAAGTGGAGATTAACATTTATCAATGGGCGAAAGTTCCAGTATTAGAATGCATGATGGGTAGAGTTATAGACTGGCTATAAACAAATACTATTACATATTCCTCTTTTACGAAAACAAACACAAGTAATACATTTTCAAATTAAAATGTAAAATTATAATAATGTTAACAAAACGTGTTCTATACTTAAAATTTCGTTTTATCATGTTGCAATGTTTGTTTTTTCTATTACCGATATTTTCACAGGTAAGAAAGTTGATCGTATCCAACAATTTCCGAACTCATCTAGATATATAAACTAACTGATTACTACAAAGGTAATCATTCTACAGCTTATCTCATAATCATTTCCTGTAAACCCTATAATAGTGAACTGACCAAGAATCCACAGTTAATGATCTTATCTCAATACAATCAATTACTTAAGCCACATGGGATCACTAAAGTGTTTATTGGGGATAACAAGCCGTCCTGGTCTGGTTGTGAAGTTTGATTGCTGAGACTGCTGAGGAGAGGTATTTACAATAGGTCTAGAATCTAGAAATTGGGGCACAATTAGGGTACTTTCCTGATTTGATTTGTGAACAGTATCAAATGAATTTGATAACGGTAGCAGTTCACTATCGTCCCGCATTATTTGATCTCTTGTCTTATGTAAGAAACGTTTGTTCCGGCGGTAAACTCCACCATCATTTGTTCTCACAATGTAAGATCTGTCGTCATGTATGTCGATAACAGTGTCTGGTTTCAATTTTTTTTTTCAAATTGCACACACGAACTGTGTCACCGTTGTCTAAAGTGTGCAATGGTTTAGACGATTTGTCATAATTACATGTCTGGCTTTCATGGCGTTTTCTTAATTTATCTCGTACATTACGTATGTTGATTTGTTTGGGTTCCAACTGTTCATTATTTGATGGTAGCACATATCTTAACCTTCGTCCCATTAACATAGTGTTGTCCTGTATTCGAGGATTGTTAAATATGGGTCCCAGGCTGTTACTGTCTTTTATAGCTTTCCGAAACATTCGTTAAACCGTCTGTACGCATTTTTCAGCTAGTCTGTTACTCTGTGGATACCTAGGACTGCTAGTCACGAAATATCCCACTCGTTTGCGAAGTTTGCAAATTGCTCAAACATGTAATACCATGTATTATCTGAGATAAGCTTCGATGGAGAACCGTGTCTGGTAAAAAAAAGAGTATGATAATGGACCTTTGGAAACGGACGAGCACGACACATACGAAATATTACAGTCTCGGTTTGATTGAGACTGTTCATGAGCGGTAGTGAAATATGCTGAGCGGTGTTCATGAGCGGTAGTGAAATATGCTAGCTACCGCTCACGCCCTCTAGCCCCGGGTTAACCAGAACTCAATATTCATAAAAATCAACAGAGTTTACCTTGAGCTTACGCTTCTACTGTCGTTCAGTCGATCAACTTTGAAATATCGGCTAAGGTAATCTACAGTAACCATGTAGTCATTATTTTCACACGAGAAAACATCTGTGGCCACCATTTGCCAGGGTCGATCAGGGATTTAGTGAGATTTCAAAGGCTCTTTTGTGTTCGAGTTCCGGTGTTGTAAACATACACCACATTGCAAAACGTAGTTTGTTATGTCAGCAGTCATTGTTGGCCAGAACATTATGTCACGTGCCTTTGGAATACATTTGGCTGTGCCCATATGTCCGGTATGAACAGTTTGTATCATGTCAGGTCGTAATGCTTTTGGAATCACAATTTTCTGACCTTTCAGTATTATGTCATCTGAGATGGACAGTTCGTCTCGGTGGTTCCAATACTCCACTATTGAAGATGGACATTTATTTCGGTTGTCTGGCCATCCATCAATAATTAATGGTCTGTTGTAATGTTTGAAACTGTGAGTTTTTGTCGCCTGACATACTTGATCTAGTTTACGGTCGCTCACTGATATACTTGACATAACAGTGTGTACGTGTAAATCTAAACCCTCAGACAACTCTGGGTATGTATCGGGTAGAAATTTACGCGAAAGAGCGTCTGCCACTGGAATGCATTTTCCAGGTACATGCAGCACGTCTAAGTCATATCGCTGTAACTGCAACGTCATACGCTGCAATCTTGGGGAGCTATGTCTAATTGCTTTTTCAGGTGTAACACGCCCATTGATTGTTGTATTGAGTTGTGTGTGAATTAAAATTTAAATGCCATGTTGTCATTCATATCTAGACCCAAATTAAAAATGAATAACATACATTCTCATCACAAATGACACATATGCTGCCAAAATATCCACAGAAAAAGGGGGGTCATGTATCTCCTAAGAAAGAACTTGTCTCATGAATGAATGCTCCCTTTAAAAACATAAACACTCAGATATCATAATATTGTATTCATACACTCATTTCCATATAAGAAAAATAAATTAAAAACTCACAATTTTAGCTTGACAATGCTTGAAAAATGTAACAAATAGATCAACAATGTGATATAAACCAAAAAAAGCACGTTAAATTAGTGAAAATGCCTTTTTTCACAAAAAGAAATGAGTATTATTTATTGACGCCATTATGCGACTACCCAGGCCGACACTTCCTGTGTTGCAATGGGTGTGCTACACCTTCATGATCGAATATGAGGTTTGTGGTCTGATTTCGCAGTAACGCTTTGCTTACCGTATACCGGTGAAAGCGCTTACATGCAAATAAGAAAAGCAAGAAACGCTGACTTGCAACAAGTCACAAATAATGCATGAATTTCAAGATGTATTTAAGGGTGTAGGTCTGTTACCTGGCACTGTGCGGTTACATTTAAAATCAGGTGCAGTCATGTAGTTAACCCACCCAGACGAGTACCAGTAGCGCTGCGTGGCAGACTAAAGGACGAACTGAATAGAATGGAAAGCAATGACATAATTGCTAAAATGAAAAAGCCGATAGACTGGGAAAATTCACTTGTTGACCAAAGACAAAAAGCCTAAGAGTTTGCTTAGATCCTAAAGCACTGAATGAGGCCATACGTAGACTCCATTATCCAACTCGTACCTTGACGAGGTAGTGTCAAAGCTTGTTGGAGCAACGCACTTCTCTGTTTAGACCCGACAAGTGGTTACTGGAGCATAAAGCTCTCGGATTCATCATCTTACCTTACGACATTCAATATGCCTTTCGGCAGGTACCGTTACCTCCGTTTACCTTTCGGGCTAAATTGTTCTCAAGATGAATTCCAACGCAAAATTGACGACACATTTGAAGGTTTGCCGGTTGTAACTTCAATTGTAGACGACATATTAGTCTATGGAAGAAATAAAACTGAACATGACGAAAACTTAAAAAAAATTAGTGTACGCGATTTCAAGTTTAACCCAGAAAAATGTGTCACTGAAGTCACATTCTCATTGAAAATGGTCTGAAGCCAGACCCAAAAAAGGTAAATGCCATTAAAGAAATGGAATCACCTAAGACAAAAGCAGAACTCGAGACCGTATTTGGATGGTGACTTACTTGACAAAGTTTGCACCAATCTCGCTAGTATTACATCTCCGCTGAGAGACTTGCTGAAAAAAAGGCACAGAATTCACATGGGACAGTCCCCAAGAAAATGCATTTGAAAAAGTGAAATCGATTTTGACGGACAGTCCAGTCCTAGCCTATTTTGACCCCAAGAAACCCGTCACTATACAGTGCGACGCTTCTAAATTTAGGCTTGATGCGACATTGTTGCAAAACAGCAAACCAACTGCATATGCGTCAAAGACATCGACACAGATGCGCAAATAGAAAAGGCAATGCTCGCTATATTATTTGCATAAACGCGCCTTCACCAGTATGTATGTTCATACCGGACATATGGGCACAGACAATTGTATTCGAAGGGCACGTGACATAATGTTCTGGCCACAAATGACTGCTGACATAACAAACTACGTTTTGCAACGTGGTGTATGTTTACACACCGGAACTCAAACACAAAAAAGTCTTTGAAATCTCACTAAATCCCTGATCGACCATAGCAAGTGATTGCCGTGGGAAAATAAGGGTTACTGTAGATTACTTAGCCGATATTTCGAAGTTGACCGACTGACCGACATTAGAAGCGTAACTGTTAAACGTCAGGTCAAGGTAAACTTTGCCAGACACGGTTGTCCATCTAAGCTTATCTCAGATAATGCATCGTATTATATGTCTGAGCAATTTGCAAACTTCGCCAACGATTGGAATTTTGAGCACGTGACTAGCAGTCCAAGGTATCCACAGAGTAACGGACTAGCTGGAAAATGCGTACAGACGGTCAAACGAATGTTTAGGAAAGCTAAAGACAGTAACAGCTAGGGACCCATGTTTAACAATCCTCGAATACGTTGTGGTGAATCTCCTTCTCAATTGTAAATGGGACGAAGGTTAAGATATGTGCTACCATCAAATAATGAACAGTTGGATCCCAAACAAATCAACATACGTAATGTACGAGATAAATTTAAGAAAAGGCCATGAAAGCCAGAAAAGTCATTATGACATATCGTCTAAAGCATTGCACACTTTAGACAAAGGTGACACAGTTCGTGTACAATTTGAAAAACAATGGAAACAAGGAACTGTTATCGACATACATGACGACAAATCTTACATTGTGAGAACAAATGATGGTGGAGTTTACCGTCGGAACAGACGTTTCTTACATAAGACAAGAGATCAAATAATGCGGGACGATAGTGAACTGCTACGTTATCAAATTCATTTGATACTGTTCACAAATCAAATCAGGAAAGTACCCCAATGGTGCCCCAATCTCCAGATTCTGTACCTATTGTAAATACCTCTCCTAAGTAGTCTCAGCAATCAAACTTCACAATCAGACCAGGACGGCTTGTTATCCCCAATAAACACGTTAGTGATCCCATGTGGCTTAAGTAATTGATTGTATTGAGATAAGATTACTAACTGTGGATTCTTGGTCAGTTCACCATTATAGGGTTTACAGGAAATGATTATGAGATGAAATGTGGAATGATTACCTTTGTAGTAATTAGTTAGTTTATATATCTAGATGAGTTCGGAAATTGTTGGATACGATAAACTTTCTTACCTGTTAAAATATCGGTAACAGAAAAAACATTGCAACATGATAAAACGAAATGTTAAGTTAACATTATTATAATTTTACATTTTATTTTGAAAATGTATTACTTGTATTTGATTTTGTAAAAGAGAAGGATGTAACAGTAGTTGTTTATAGCCAGTCTATAACTCTACCCATCATGCATTCTAATACTGGAACTTTCGCCCACTGATAAATGTTAATCTCCACTTCTATGCACGTGGTCAAATAAAGCAGACGTATCAACACAGTTGGTGTTATGTATTTATTCATTACCACATTAGTCTAGGACTTTGCGTCTTATATTAAAAGCATACATTATTACAGTAGCAGCCATATTTTCACTAGAATAGCTCTGAATCGAGCTGGCTGAATCTAATCGTATCATTGAGTATGATTATGGTCACTAGGCATCAGAATTTTCACCGAGCATTTCAGATTCCTCTGTTTATATCGATGCAACGAAGGTATTTAGGTTTACCACCACCAGTTGCATGTAAATCTCCGAGGTGTGTCGAATGTAGTTCCTATAATAAAACGTAATCCCTGTTGTTGTTTTTTAAATGGGCATTATAAGTAGGGAAAAACTGCCCATTTCTATTCGATTTTGTTGTTGTATATGTAAGAAGCGTATTGACATGATTTCATGTGCCAGAATAAACTTAAAAGAAACAAGAAAAATATTATTGTTTGATAAGGCAAAATGGTTAAAAATTAAGGCTGGCATACACACCTGTGGGTTAAGTTTGCTCACAAAAAATGACAACGTGACCGTACAAGGTCTATGGGATAGATTTAAATCAAGCCTAAATGAATTAATAAATAAGCATATTCCATTGAAAACAGAGTTAATGGGAAGCAACATGTCCCATGGCTGAAACTGACATTAAGAAATTGATGAAAAATAGAGAATAGGGTCTATGCAAAAATGAAGAAGAATAAAACAAAAAATGTCATTAATAAACTTAAAAAGATAAAAACTCTCATTTAAAAGAAATCTAGAAGTTCCTACTGGGACTACATGAACAACATAATATGTGCCTATCTGAAAATAAATATGGTACCACAAGAAATGTTGGGGCTTTATTAAGAGCCTAAAAAATGACTCATGTGGTGTTACTTCTTTGAGCAAAAATGGGATCTGAAAATCAAATGCCGGAGATAAGGCAGAAATACTACTCAGTCTTCACTAAAAAGGACAACTCTGATATACCAGATCTTGGACCGAGTCCCTATCCAAACATGCCTAACGTACATGTTACAGAAGGTGGGGTGAGAAAACTGCTTCTGAACCTGAACCCCGTAAGGCAGCGGGCCCTAATGGTATAAAAATCAGGGTACTCAAAGAATTGCACCCATCCTTACTGCAGTTTTTAGTTTCAGATTGGAGCCAGGCAAATGTTGCTCCAATTTTTAAAAAGGATGAAAAATTCAGTGCCATCAATTACAAACCAGTTTCCCCCAATTGTACTGCTTGTAAACGTCTCGAGCAATATTGTAGTTAGCAATATGCTCGACCACTTAGATAAACACAGTATCTTATTAGACAACCAACATGGTTTTCGTGCCCGGAGATCTTGCAAAACCCAGCTAGTGGGCTTCATACACGACCTTGTACAGTAATGAAGAAATGGCAGATTACTGTACAAGTCCACCATGGCAGACTACTGTACAAGGCAGATTACTACGGCATCAGAGGAGACACAAATAGCTGGACTGAAGTATTTCTGGGCAACCGAACCCAGCAAGTAGTGGTGTGTGGTGCAACCTCCAGCAAGGCAACCGTAGAATCTGGTGTTCCCCAGGGTTTCGTTCTAGGACCACTTCTATTTCTGTTATATATAAAAGACCTGCCGGCAGCTGTTAGTTCCAAGGTACGACTATTTGCAGATGACGACTGTGTGATTTACAGAGAAGTTAGATCACCCTCGGACGCAACACTATAGCAGAAAGACCTGGGCAGCCTAGACCACTGGGAACAGAGATGGAAGATGTCCTTCAACATTGACAAATGCCACATCATGCACATTGCAAGATCAAGAAAAACTATCAACACTACTAAAACACTTCATAATCAAACACTATCAACAGTAAACCAAGCTACATATCTAGGGGTGGAATTCACTTATTAGACTTATCATGGACCCCACATGTCAACAAAGTCACACATAAAGCTAACCAAAGCCTTGGATTCTTAAAGCGCAATCTACACTCTGCAAGACCCGAAACTAAACAAGCAGCCTACTGCTCCATAGTCTGACCAACCCTCGAATGCAATTCCTCTGTATGGGATCCGTATCATATCAAGGATATACAGAAACGTGAAGGGGTACAACGGAGAGCAGCTTAATTTGTGTGCAGTAACTATTCCAAGGCTCCGGGCACAGTTACCAATCTACTATCAAACTTGAAATGTGACTCTCTTGAAGACAGAATAAAAACCAGTCGCCTTTTTCTTTTCTACAAAATAGTTTACAACCAGATCTACATCCTCCCTCAGTACTAAACGCCATATACCCGTCAAACAAGACACGATCATCATCTAGCCTATCAAAACCCATCACCACAGTTGACTATTACAAATATCCATACTTTCTTCGCACAATTACAGCTTCGAATTCCCTGCCATAACATGTAGTCAGTGCTGACTCGATCCTTGGATTTAAGTCAGGGCTGGCTACATTGCCATTCCCATAGTAAATTATATACTATCATCTTTTATGTTTTAACCTGCACAGCTAATATTCTTGTCTTCACAGTGTCTTGTACATTTCTATAGGCATTTTTATAGGCATATTTTATTCGCACTAGGCCTTGTTCTCCTGGGTGGATTGAGTAGCTTGGGAAACTTGGGAAACTTGGCAATCTTTCATTTTTAACAGCAAATCATTAATATGTGATTTGAACATTGGTGTCAATGGGGAAAATAATTAGTGGTTTCATACCTTTAGAAGAAAAGCACTGTTGGTGTCTTCGACGAATTTATAACCCTATATCACGGTGACACATCGTACACCGGATATAGCTGCTAAAGTGATCAGCAATTTGACATGTTTTGCTGATCGAATTAAGTTTATTTCTATATTCCTGTGTTATTGTATAGTACTCGTACAAGCCAACGGTGGGAGCAAAAAACTGAATGTTGCTGAAGTAAGCTGCAATATATGAAAAGTGCCATATATTTCGTAATTGTTTTAAATAATCAAGACAATGTGTCCTGATCACGTACGAACGCTGCATGTTTGTGCCAATAGTTTATTATTGTTCCACTTTTATGTATTTTATCGAAGTTTTTAATCGACAAATTTGTTCATTATCATATCAACTTTATCTGTGTGAAAAATGGGCATTTGTAGTTCGAAACTTCTTAGATAATTGACGTTATATGTTACGATGCACTGTACGGGGGATAGCTTTTCATAGTAAATCAGTGTATGGGGGTGATGATTAGTGTACTGTGGATAGAGAGAGATACATGATCGACCATGTTTTGGATAGTATAATCAAAATGGACTGCTTTGTCGGGCAGAACTGTCTGCAAATGAAGCAATACTAATTGTATGATCGTACTGTATCAGTTCTAAATGGTTCCATGATTCTAATATGTAACAGTCGTAAATGATACATGTTTGCAAGTTGTACATGTAACATAAATTTGACAAGCTGTACCGATGTTCAGATAATACCTGTATGAAAGGAATAGCCGTCACCAGCTGGTGAGAGGCACCAAAGAGACAAGCTGGTTTTCCAAACGACGTGTATAAAACCAGTTGTGAGCATTTCATATCATTTCTTAAGTAGGCGTCATTTTAGCATTTCTGAGAGGCGTCGTTTTAGCATTTCTGAGAGGCGTCGTTTTAAAACAAGGGGCAAATTTATAATTATTCATAATACAACATCAGTTAGTCAGGAATAATGTGAAGTGTAAACAAATCTTAGCGATTCCCTGCTGAATTTACAAGGTAACGGGGGGTCAGTCTTTGTAATTAAAATGTTTTGCAAACAATTGTGGCCATTTCATGGTGCTATTTGCTGAGGAGCTACAAGATTTTTTGCTGCATTGTCTATGTTAACATATTAATATGTTATAGGTATAACAACGGTAAATAGTCGGAGTCTGGTCCATTCGAAAGTAGACTTTATAATAAGTAGTTCCATTTTCACCCCTTCTTTTAGTTTAAACATTTATTTTACATCGATTGTAACGAAAGCTCTATGAACTTATTTGAATCACTCTCGATGTCTTCCTGGGTAGAACCAGTACTAAGCAATGCAGATAAAGTGTCTTGCTCAGGGACACAACGCATATGGCATTGACGGGAATCGAACCCACGACTTTTGGATCATGGGTCCAACGCTCTACCACTATACCACAGCGCCCTTCTTTTAAAACGCTATATAAGTGTGAGATTGTAGATTTTATATGGCGGATGATACAATAAAACATTATAGATCAATTCTGGGCACACGATTTGTTTATAAAGTGTAAATTGTAATGTTCATTATTTCTACAATGAAAGTAGGGTGTGGTGGATAGTTTCTTTGAAGGACACATTGTTTTCATACAGTCATGTCATTCTAAAGTTGCCGGTTCTCTTACAACCTATTCGCCTATTCCATCCAGTTGTTTTCATTGGCCTCGCTTAGATATTAATAGAGTGTAATGTGACATGACGTGCGAGAATGTCAGTTTGCTTAAACATACTTTAAAAATGAAAAAGCTCATATGAAAAAAGAACACATTTATTTGCAGGTGTCTGACCTTATATATTTTACATATTATATCAAATTAGTAATTAATAAAATCGTTAACTGCTTAACATTATATGCAGTGGATACATCTGTGTATATTAGTTATAGAGATTTCCTGCAAACAAAGACATTAGTAAATAAAGAATTACACTCCGTGAAACACACCAACTTACAGAAATATAAAACATACAATAACAACTTCTAGCAAACAATGATGGGTGGATATTTAATGGTTGGATATCTGTGGCATTATATTTCAAAATCTATCAATGCATGTGTGAGATATGAAATGGACACGAAATGGGCCGACCTTATTGTATGCATATAAGAAGTATATGACCTTTTACATTTAGCTTGAAGATACAGGTGATGTTGGGTTCTTCACGTCATCTCGATGAGATAAGTATTTGTGCCGATTTATTTCAAAATCCCTCCATGTATGTAATAGTCATGGATTAGACACGAAATGGACCTTATTAGATGCATATAAGTAGTAAATGACCTTTATGATGACCTTTATGACCTTGATCTTAAAGATGCAGACCCGGGTGTTGGTTCATCTCGATAAGATGAGTATTTGTGCCAATTTATTTCAAACAAGATCCCTCCATGCATGTGAGAGTGAAAGAGCGGGCACGAAAACTGTAACGGACGAATGAACGGACGGACGGAAAATCTTATCCCTTAAATTTGACTTCGTCGAGAGATAATAATCAATGACTAGGCTGAGTATATCAGTTTTAGGTAACGATGGAATAATATAATGATAGATATAAGTATCTGTATTATGCGATTATGTATTAGTTATAGAGATTGCCTGCAAACATAACCTAGATTTAGAACATAGTTTACTTTCAACAAGCTTGGCGGTATTGCTTACAGTTTGTCACAGTATCATAAATTCGTTGTACTATGTCTACATTCACTAAGGGTTTAAAATTAGATTCTGTCCCTTTTAGTAGTAAAAATATGGAAGCAACTCATTACAGTAAGAACTTTTTGTCAGGCTGTTATACATGTGTTGATTTTAAATGATTTAATTTTATGAATTTTCGTTTAAGTATCAATGCTTTAGTATTTCACTTGATTATTGGACATTGAATATTCTTTTCGTTTTGTATAAACTTATCATTTATACGATTTTAATTAATTCGAAAATTAGAAGAAAAAAAATAGAGCTAACACCATCAATTTGTTAATAATGCATTATTTGTGTTTACAGTTCTGTCTTTTGTACTAATTTTACTTGAACATTCACCGTACGTTTGATACTTTATAAGTAATATCACACAAACATCTATTGGTCACGGTGGCGTTAGGACATCGGTCAAGTGTATTTACAGATGCCATATTTACAGATATATCTAGTATTTTTCTCTCGGGATATAGCATTTCTCAAACTATACCCCGTACACTCAATTATGTCATATACCTATCCCCTGTACACAATAATGCTTTACCCGGTACACTAACGTACATGATATTTGGCAAATAACACACTAATTTCAAAACCTACGAGGCCAAATTTTGGAACACACATAGTTAATATGAAAATGATGAAATCGTACGATTCAGAATTTCAAAATTTAAACAAAAACAGGATACCTTTTACTGCGGATCAAAATTTAAATCATATATTTTCACATGTTTGCATAGTACTAGCGGAATCTACACCTTTCGGGGCTCAATTAAACATTTAATTAACTGAAGAACTGATACTGTGTTCATTTGGTTTGATAAATATATGTCAATTAGGTGTAAACTTGCCTTGGGTAGAAAACAAAATCACCATTTTATGTATTTCTGATCACTTTAGCAGCTATATCCGGTGTACTATTATTATTATTATTATTTATTATTATTATTATTATTATAAATGTGTATGTAGGTCTATGCTATTATTATTATCATCATTATAATTATCATAATCATCATAATCATCATCACCATAATCATTTTGCGACAGAAGGACGACAGTGATTGTAATGCAGAATATATTCGTCTGACACATATGGGTATTACCTCCCTTTACTATTTGACACAGGTGGCGCTTATCGTCAATATGGTGGATAAATATAATGTTGACAGTCAGGCAAAGCTGAGTAATCGATAAATATTGAGGTTTATTTATTTCAGTTATGTCAACAAAGTGAAACAAATCCAACGGAACACGTTTGAGGCAGTCATAGAGGTATTGACAAAGGTTTAAGGTGCTAATGGAGATACAAACACTTTTTTTTAAACCTAAAATATCCGGAAGGATTTTTTCTTTCTTTCTTACCTTTTTGTTATCTTTATTTGATGATCGTATAAATAGTTACGTTCCTGAGGCTTGTCATCCCCTCGTGCTCTCATAAATATGGTTCAGTGACTTCTCTTTCGTCCTGTAATTCCAAATCTCTGCTGAGGCCCTATAGAAACAATTACATAGTCAAACAGTTTAGTTCCAAGCAGTTTATTCGCTTTCAGTCTTCATAGAATTTATTTTTTTAGCCGGATTGCGTAGCAAATGCAGGCTTATAGTTTAAAGGTAAAGGTTATTTATTTAACATGGGTAGACGACGAAAGCCCCCCACCTGGAATGGATGGAACAACTTATTTCCTGTCAAGCCCAAGGCAGACCTTAATCTGACCCTAAGCCTTTTTTGTGTGTGTGTGTGGCTTTTTAGGGTCAGAGGAAGTCCTATAGTGGAAATGGGAGATTACTAAAAACACACGGTCATGCATTTTCAACAATGTTTGCGGCGTCGGGTCGATTTTTTAGGATAATTTAGACAAACGAATCGATCAATTAATGCTTATTATAATATTAAATTAAACCAAGCTGCAATGATAAAACTGCACCTTTATCGATTGTAGTGACACAATAAATCATTTATGTTTTGTTCGAAGTACACATTCCTTCTCTGCACTAGTTCAATTTTACAAATATCATTGAATTCATAAAAAAAAAGAAGGTTTTACTCACCTAATCGAGCGCTGGCACGTGTACGCGCTATCGGAATTGCAGGAGTCCGTGACGTACGTTCCTACCCTTGATCTTCGATAGTCCTAGATAAGTCTTTTAATTCGTCCTCAACTAATGGAGAATAACTCTGCTTCAATGTAGAGGATTTTTTGTTGTAGATACAGGGGCATTGGGTTTGTGCATATTTCTTAGGGTTAATCCTTATAATATCTTTTGGGACACTAAAAAAATATTGTCCCAACTTATAGGGTAAATACAATTACAATTATTTTTAGATTTATTATCTAAATTTTTAAATTTATTTTCTAATAACAATTTACTAACAATATTGAACACAATTTTTTTTTTATATTTAGATCATGTTTATAATAAAATATTAAGTGCCGAAGTGACTTTGTAAGTGCCGAAACGTCTTACCAGGTGCCGAAATGACTAGGATTCTTAAAATCTGTGCACACTGGGCTACCAGAAACTGAACTTGGTAGCCCGGCATGCGCGCGGTTGACTCGAGGTGACTCGTTGACATTTTTCACATGCGTGAACTGTTATTGAACATGTTTGTATGTAAATTTATGGATTTACCAATAAAATTATTTCTATAATATATAAGTTTTGACTTTGTTGTTTTACCAATATAAAAATAAAACAAATTATCAATTTCCTTAAGTAATTTAGAGGCATTTTATAAAGATCTAAACAGGGGTTCCGTTAATGGCCGTACGGCCGTATATTACGTCCGGAAATTTGAGTTGTACGCCGAAAATTGAGATCAAAGACGTACACTGAACTTCCAAAAACATCAATGTACGCCGACTTTCTATACCGCGGGCGTACAGCTGTCAGTGTCAAATTGCTTAAATCACCGATATAGCTCCGCCCATCGGGTCCAATTACATCCAAACGCTGCACAGCCAAGTTGTAAAGCGATTAAATTAACACCCACTGTGTTACTGTGACAGCGTTCGACAGGTGAAACCGGTTGGATCCAGTTTTATTATGGGGTTAGCCACGTGTGTAAATTGAATTGTGTATTGTGTCAAGTATTATGTAAACAAACATCGCTTCTGGGTTCAAAGAAGTGTGGCAATTAATTAATGGGATTAAAGTGGATTACGTTTAATTGATGACTGATTGAATAATTATGATTGGCAGGTTTGTTTTATGCACCTAATTATTTTAAATAAAATATTACGGAATACGCTGCCGATTTATAATGAATGTTTGCGATTGTTTGCATTCAGCGCGAATTTTTACATTGACGTTAGTGACCGATTGACTAATTATGAAAGGCAGGTTCGTTTTATGCACCCGTTTGTTTATTACAGATACCTTATCCGAACGTGTAATTGTTTTAAATAAAATATTACGCTGCCGATTTATAATGATTGTTTGCGATTGTTTGCATTCAGCGCGATTTTTTACTTTGACGTTGTGACTGATTGACTAATTATGAAAGGTAGAAATGGCAAACGGATTACGAGACATTAGCTGATTATGAAGATGCAACAGTTTGACGATCGAGTAATTGTTTTGAATAAAATCTTAGCTGCCGATTTATATGATTGTTTGTATACGGCGAGAAGCAATTTTAAAGCATAATAGAACATCTTTTATTTATGAAAATGAGTAAAAATATGAGTAAATTTAAGAAAGGGTTAAATATTGTCTGCTTTAGTTTAGACCGTCATAAGCGTCAAAATGTCGCAACGTTCTCTATTGCATTTCGGTGTCACTCAAAAACGTAAAAATGATGCTGCGCCCGCGCACACTGTAAGTTCCTGTGAAATACAGCTGCCAGCTAAAAAACCTAAGGTGGATAATAGTAGTAGACCAAAAGTGTTCCAAGAAGCCATGCTCCGTCAGTTTGATTGGCTCGACTTCAATTCTGACTCTAAGCGTATGTTCTGCAAAGTGTGTCAAGCTGCAAGTTGCCAACATTTCAAAGGGCCATGATTTTTGTTGTTGATGATGATGATGATGATTGATGAATCATGATGATGATAAATTCAATAAACTTAAAGTAAACTTAATACAAACATTAAGCTATTTAATATATTTTAATTTAATGAATAATTTAATAAATAATTTAATAAATTTAAAAAATATCCATAAATTATGTACTTTAAATGTTTTAAAAACACATTTAAAGAACATGAACTATGCATAGTTATTTATATTTTATTAACACAAACACTAATTCGAACGGTGATGTCGCGTTAAGTGTGAACTTCCTTAAATTTTCCCTTGAACTTCCAAAATTGACATGAAGGAAGTTTGAACTTCCTTGATTTGAAAATTAGTGGAACCCCTGTCTAAATCTAGGCTTAATCTAGGCTTTAAGGGTTTAACTAAATTTTAAAAAGATTATTTTAAATCATGTGGGTGCTAAAGCAAAATTATTATAAAATGCCTCTTAATCATTGAAATGAAATGGATAATGTTTTATTTTTTTGATACTTAAAAGTCGTCATCAAAAACGTGTAAAAAAAATCGACACTAAAATCTACAGTCCAGGTTACATTTTTTCTTACATTTTTACGTTAGCGTTAATAAACAATAAACTTGTAATAAACACGTGTCTACTATACACAGGCTAACGTCGACGGCTACACGTGCAAACAAATACATGTACATTTTACCAGGCAAATACTCACAAGGCTTTATTTAGTACACGTTGCTAACGGCCAGGTGATATGATGACGTAGCGTGTACTGAGTTCATAAAGGAATGAACTACACACGTTTGTGTTACATGTACATAACACAAGCACGTTCAAGTCATTTGTAAACGCGATTTTTTTAACATGGTGGTCAACACTAATTGATAAGCGTACGTGTTTTTGAATTCTGAACAAACTTGTTGCATTAAAAATCAAATTAAGAACGCGCGTGACATCCTGATAATTTCAAAGTTCACATATAAACAACTTTTCCCGATAGTTTTTGTTATTGTTTACCAGGGCCTTCAGTTCAGGAAACAGAAATTCTTATAATTAGTATGGTGCCCCGATGCAGCTTTTTTAAAATAGCGTCGTTCAGGGTTGTTATTCGCTTTTTGATTATGTTGGATATAAATATTGACGAAGTTTGGTAAAATATTTGTGATACAAACTATACCAGATAAACCAATAAACAATTTGAATTTGACCTTTATAATTTACCGGATTAATACAGGTATTAATAATGCAATTGCGAACGCCGATTTCTTCCCGGTTGCTGTTTCCAGAGATCTAAGAAATAATGGCTTTATACATGTATAATTTGCGTTTCTGCTGTTTACAACGATGTTGGCTAAATAAAACATGAAAAGTTAGAGTAAACACATTTATTTTAAAACAATTATTTCGCAATTAAAAATGAAAACTATTAACATCCAGTCAGTTAAATCGCGTTTAACCCCGGCGAGTTCTCACTGCAATTCTCCGCGATGATGTCCGAGAATCCCCATATTTTCAATCGCGGTGGATAAAATTTACCATCGCCGTGGTGGAATAAAACGATGATGAGTGGGAATTGTCGTAATCCGCGTGGTACCATCTGTATTAATTATCATTTGATTTTTGACTTCTTTAATTGTCTTAGTCAATCGTCAGGTTTTTATTGCATGCAATTTGTAAACTAATTTGCACCTCAATAAAAGGAGACACAATCTTCTCCCATAATGCCCCTTGGCCATCCAATCAAATGTTTTCCAGTCATGTCCGAGTGAATAAATTATTGACGCAACATCGTTATTATCCAATCAAAGTGTACCCTAGTATTAAAACAATTAATGACTTATGCACGAAGGTAACTGATCTGTCAATCGATCTGGTCCGATCACCCGTGGTGTCTAAACACCTTGTTAATTGGTGTTATTATCGACGCGTGGCGGTGTAATCTTATCTGACTAATTAGCTGGGAACACAGGATTTTATGATATGGATTAGAGCTTAAATCTGTTTTTTTGTCGGGCTACTTCAAAAGAAAATTTGCAGTAGCCCACCGGACGCGAGATAGAAAATAATGGTAGTCCGGATCTCGACTTTTGGTAGCCCGCGGGCTCCGGGCAGAGGATTTGTCGGACCCTGAAGCAATTGGATGTTGTTCAGAGAATTACGAGTGTCAATTTAAGGAAAGGTTGGTCGCAATTTGAAATTGTCTTAATTTTGTTGGAAATATTTATCACCGCACTGGTCACGATCACGTGACCGGAATAATAACAAATGTAGGAAATTTAGTATTTTTTAACTTCGTCTGACAAGGGTTGACCGTTACAACTTTAAAAAGATAAATTGATAATCACTTTAGATGTAATCACTTTAGATGCTTGAAATGTTAATTCAATGCATACTTTCTTAGACATTTGACTTAAAACCAAGAGGCTAGTTACTCTCCCTCGTGAGAGATGAGATCCCCGTGTTTTTCAGGGATCAAAATGGGATACGAGGTAGTACTGGTTTTTACGGACCAGTGGACCTTAAGGGGTACTGGTCCGTGTCAATCAGTACTGGTCCGTATAATAAATATCCATAAAATCAGAACAAAAATCATTCTAACATATATAAAGCCATTTTATTATACAATTCACCATTCGTGTATATTATCTACTTGACTAGAAAACAGTCTAGGAAGTGACCGACAAAAATGTGTGACATTCAGAAACACGTGTCGCGTTACTTTGTCACTCGCGACCACTGGTGTAAGTCGACTATTTTCTCTGATAAAACATACTAAAACACGCAGAGGTAACCTCAGTAAGGTTCAAAATCGTCCTACATTGTCTTTTATTTGCATTTAGACACGAGAAAGTAAAAATCTCTTACATGCTAAGCCTTTGACCGCACACATATGATACCTATGAAAACAAATGGGCGCCGCCATTTTGATTTGCCATCATTTATAAGATGCGTAGCGATTGGTTCACAGCCAGCGTTTCCTGCCAATCACAAGTGATCACTTTCTAGACTATTTTCTGTCACCTTTTAAACGAAATGGATTTTCAGACGCTTTTGTCCTTTTGTTGTATGTATGCAAGGTGTTTTTTTGACGATGTTGGGTAGACTACAGCAGATTACAGCACTCGCAAATACGGACTAGTGTACCTGTTTGTGTATTCGCCCGTACCTTGTCCAGCTCGCATTTGCGAGCGGGCGAGCGCCCATTTCGTTCCCTGGTTTTGACTACAGGAACCGCTCTAACCGTACACAGCCAAATATCAAAATCGTAAAAAGGGCTGGTAAGGTCAGAGAAGGCTCGGATTAGGCAGACCTGTGTATTTTTAACCTCCCCGACATCCAGTCTAGGCTAGTATTTGGAAACAGTACCCAGTTAGGTCAGCGTGTTTTGATGTTCTGGTTAAAGTTTATGTTTAACCTCATATCTCAAAAACGGCCTTCTCAAAAACGAAATGTCGGCACACATGTTCTGTTTTCATAGTTAAGATATTTATCTTCCTTGTTAAATGAATATCTTGTCTATATATGGAAAACACCTTTTGTATATACATGTACATGTACATGTATGTAATGTACGGTATATTGGTAATATTCTATTCATTATCATTACACAAGAAACATAACTCTGTCATGTATTTTACTTAAATTATTCCCCCTATTTACTTAGATTTTTCAGTTAAAATTTTGAATTCACTTTTTCATCATTGCTCTAAATTCTGATTTTCAAAAAGACGTAGCAAATGCAAAATATTTAAATATCCATGTTGTTGCCTTAAAATATTTATTATAAGTCAGAGAAAAAAGAACAATATCCGAACAAGGTAAACAGGAAGAAACGCACACATTTGATTCTCGTGACTAATTAATAGAAACAAAGACATGTTACTAAGAGGAAAAGTAAGAGTTATAATTGACTAGTGTGGATGAGTTCCATATTGTCTAAATGATAATTGCCAGGAAATTTTTAAGGGACAGTGTCAGTGTTATTTGGCGTGAGAGGAGGTTGGTACAGAAAGGGTAAATACCTTCTGGATGTCGCAGTTTTGTTTCATACTGTTAAGAAAAATTTGAGTTATGATGTAAAGCTTATACATTTAAATACATGTTTAAAGTAGATGTTGCAGCAAGAAATAGATAGATATTGTCACCATTTTCTTACATTTAAAAAGAAAGAAATTTTGTTATCATTCATTTAATTCAGTGTTTTATTTGCTGTTCTCCATTTTTCCTTTTTAGCTCACCTGAGCCGAAGCCGAAGGCTCAAAGTGAGCTATTGGGATCACTCTTCGTCCGTCGTCTGTCGTCCGTCGTTAACTTTTGCTTCAAATAACTTCTCCTCAGAAACCGCTTGGCCAATTTTGTCCAAACTTCACGTGGATGATCCTTAGATGAATGCTTTTTAGATTTGTTAAAATTAGGTCAGCGCAACATCCAAGATGGCCGTCATTACCATATATGGCTGAAACCTTAAAAAATCTTCTTCTCAAGAACCGCTGGACAGATTTCGACAGTTTTTCTTTTTAAATGATCGCCAACGTCTAGACTATCAAGTTTGTTCAAATGGAGTCCCGGGGTCAAAAATGGCCATGCCCCGGGGATCCAAAGTTTGTATATTGAGATTTTGCATGTTTTTCATATAGACATATAGTAAAAAACTTTAAAAAATCTTCTTTGGTGAAACCACAAGGCACAGAGGTCTCATGTATTACCTGTAGCATCAGATTATGGTCCTCTACTAAGTTTGTTCAAATGGTGACCCTGGGGTCAAATTTGTCCCCACCCCGGGGGTCACAGTTTTACATAGACTTATATAGGATTTTTTTTTATAAATCTTCTTCTCGGAAACTACAAGAGCCAGAGGTTTGATATTTTGCATTTACTATAAGCTTATGGTCCTTTACTAAATTTGTTCAAATGGTGATCCTCGGGTCATATTTGACGCCGCCCCAAGGGTCACATGTTTTACATAGACATGTATAGGGAGAACTTAAAAAATCTTCTCTAAAACTGCAAGAGCCAGAGGTTTAATATTTTGCATTTGCTTTAAGCTTATGGTCCTCTACCAAGTTTGTTCAAATGGTGACCCAGGGGTCACATTTGGCCCCGCCCCGAGGGTCATAGTTTTACATAGGCTTGTATAGGGAAAAACAGAAAAAAATCTTCTTCTCTGGAACCACATGGCACCTAGCTCTCATGTATTATTTGTAGCATCAGCTTATGGTCCTCTACTTAGTCTGTTCAAATGGTGACCCTGGGGTCAAATTTGTCCCCACCCCGGGGGCCACAGTTTAACATAGACTTGTATAGGATTTTTTTTTTTTAAATCTTCTTCCTGGAAACTGCAAGAGCCAGAGGTTTAATATTTTGCATTTACTATAAGGTCATGGTCCTCTACCAATTTTGTTCAAATGGTGACCCAGGTGTCAAACTTGGCCGCACCCGGGGGTCACAGTTTTATATAAACATATATATATATAGGAAAAAACACTCTTCTCTGAAACTGCAAGAGCCAGAGGTTTAATATTTTGCATTTACTATTACTAGTATTATCTAGTATTAGATTATGGTCCTCTACCAAGTTTGTTCAAATGATGACCCAGGGGTAAAATTTGACCCGACTCTGTGGGTCACAGTTTTACATAGACTTATATAGGAAACACATTAAAGTCTTCTTCTCTGGAACTACAAGAGCCAGAGGTTTAATATTTTGCATTTACTATACTCTTATGCTCCTTTACCAAGTTTGTTCAAATGGTGACCCTGGGTTCACATTTAACCCCGACCCAGGGGTCACGTTTTACATAGACTTGTATAGGGAAAAACTTAAAAAAACTTCTTCTCTAAAACCACAAAGCACACAGCTCTCATATATTACATATAGCCCTGGGGTCACATTTGACTCTGCCCGAGGTGTTATTCTCTAGCACCTTCATTTTATATTTGATCTTTACCAAACTTTGTCAGTGTCTTCCCGTGTGGTTGCCTGGGTAGAATACAACCACTGCAAACACACCGTCACATGCAGAGGGGTAGGACCCCCCCATTCATATTCATTTTGTCATTTTTTGTTCATGCTCATTAAAGGTCTTCATCATGACCCCTGCATTGTTTCAGATGCCATCTCGCTCACATCACTAAGAGCAGTGGCAGAAAAACAATAACGTGGCTCCAGCGTAAATGGAGTTTCTAAGATAGAATTTGCAGCAACTCTGCAGTTCAGGGTGAGAAGGTTCTAGGCCCATTTTCCATATTTTATCTCGATGTACATGGAAGATGAGCCTGGCATGTTCATGCCTTTTAGGCGCCATATAACCTTTTCATGTGTTGGTGCGCCTTAAAACCCCAATTCATTCAGTGTCTTAAACTGTCTATATCAATGTTGTTATGCACAACAGAGCCCACATTTCTTGAACAACCTTAACCAAACTTGCACAGATTGTATATGACCATAAGATTTCGGAGAAGTTCGATAATGTGCCACTACTCAGGTGATCGCTTTAGGGCCATCTTGGCCCTGGCCCTCTTTTACTCAGGTGAGCGATATAGGGCCATCATGGCCCTCTTGTTTATTAATATCTCATCATTAATGTAATGAAGATATAATATGAAAAGAAGACATATTACATTAAATGTGATGTCTGGAAATCTCTACGTTAAAACGGCCGAATTGGGAGTTTTTTTCATCAATAAAAATTGATAATTGATTAATACGTCAACATTATGTAAGTTAGGGCGAGGTAAAATATTTAAATATATATATATACACGTATATATATATATTTTTGAGATTGGGAACTTTTTCAACAGTTGACATTAAATGTGATCTCCAATTGTAACGGGCCAGATGACATTAAGGCCAGAGTGTTGTTTTTTTAGATGTACAGGATTTTTTTTTAAAACAGCAGTAGGAGGAGGGAATAAAAATAAAATTGGAAATAAAAATAAAATGAATAACGATGAAAATATTTTTATCTTCATTAAACCGTAACTAAAGATTTAAACAAGAACAAGAAGATATAAACTCAGATTCTTCTAAGATCGTTAATAAAGAGATTGTGCTATACTGGGTGTTATTACTATTGTTTAGAGATTGACTAGAAGTGTGGAACTTGTGTTACATGTATTTCAGCAAGTGCAACCTTTTTTTTTAAAGTGTTAACGTTTATTGAACGAGGCATAAATTTGCATTGGATAATTGATAAGGAAAGTTTCATGACCATAGGTCAATATTTTGCCAAGTTATGAGCTCGGTTAGGTTACAAAAAGTGACGAGTAGACAGACCAAGGACAAAATGATCCCTAAGTGTCTGCCATGCTACGCAGGCGAGACAAAAACTAATTTACTGCTCAGTTTTGAGAAAAAAAAATCACACAACTCTTAAATGCAAAGAATCTGGCCTAATTAACCAAGTAGAGAGCATGATTTATATTGTTATCTAGAACTATGTGCAAATTCATATGTTATTGTTTGTAAGTATGTATAAATTGTGCAAGTAATTTCTGTCTGCTCATGGACAAGTACTATATAATATTTAAATTTCAAATCCACTGGCCATACATGTATATAAAACGGAAATGTTTACATCATTAATATGATTTCCAGCCTTAAAGTAAATATTAAGTCATAATCCAAATTTTCAAAATAAAATAGTGTGAAATTTTATGTTATTGTGAAAATAAGTTTTAGGCTGGACACAACTTTCTTTTTTCTTTTAAAAAAAGATGTAGAAGATAGAACAGGTGGGAAAAAATCAAATGAAATTCACGATTTTGACTTTTAATTTATTCAGTTTTGCAAAATTTAGGTAGGCTCCTGTAAATCTAAAAATAAAAAAAAAATCTGGCCTAAATGCGATCTTCTATTGTAAGCCATATGAAATTAAATATATAGAGTTTAATAACCAGTGTTTTTGAGATACGGGAAATATCTCCCGAGGTATTTTCACTATTTCAAAAACACTGGTTGTTAAACTATATATTACATAATTTTAAATGATATTTTATTAATATAAATAATTTCTAATGATTCACACCATTTTACACCAGTTTGCACGAGAACGCCAAGATGACGTTACGTCATACAAACAAAACAAGTGGAATCGGAACTCTTCGTTAATTTCCGTAATCGGTATTTCCTAGTGGCGGAATCTGACGAAGACGTCCGTAAAACAATCGGAGCGTCATTTGGCGTTCCAGCCACTGACGGAAAAGGTCGAGCAATGTTCCGTACTGGGCTTCCCAGTATGTCCTATACAAATCACAGACAAATATGTAATATAATCTCTTATTATAAAGTATATCACAAATCAAGTTTGAGATTTATAGTGTATTTTTTAATTGTAGATTTCCTCGGTAACATGGCATATGGTGGTGGTGGTATATACTCGGCAGGTAAGTTGGAGCCTTCAAAACAAAATTGATTTCCAAATATCTGAAACAGTTGGTACAATGCACTGCTTTTAGAGTATCAACACTTATATACAAATATTTTTTAAGGATGGCCTTTTATACAAGCCAGTTTCCATTTGCAGTTCATTGGTTAGGGTTAGTTTTAAAGGGATTCAAGGCATAGCATATACATGGATATGTAACCTGTTTTTAGCTGTTTTCAGCAGAGCTTATGCCGTGGTGCAATGTCTGTCGTCAGTCCGTAATCTTTTTTTGTAGCGACTACTCTGAAACTACTGGATGAATGGATATTCATGAAAATTTACAGAAATGTTGCCCATGAAGTCTAGTTCATCCTAGCAAAATTTCATGTTGATGTGAATCCAAGATGGCCACCAAAGCTAAAAATAGATTTTTAAAAAGCAAGTTTTAAACAGCAGTAGTATCAGAATTTCCGTAAACAAACGACGTTCGTAGCTCTTCAGTAGAAAATATCAATTTAATTTAATAAAATGATACATTTTTCATCATCAGAAGAATCGTATACGAAAAAGTAAATATGTACCGAAATACAAATGATTTTATTCCCAGCACTCATTTCCCCGCAAATTTGCGCGTGGGGAAGTCGCGCAATAACCACGCATGCGCAGTTATGTGTTTTTAATTGCTCTCCAATATTTAAACAATGTTTCCCCATGACAACAGCAGCAGACGATAATATATAAAAACTCTTAATTTATATATATAACCCTGTTTATAAATATAACATGTAGGCATAAACAATATTGGAAAAATACAATACTGCAGTAAAATATCGATCGGTCAAATCTGATTATACTGCAGTAGCGGACATTTTCAATTTACGTAATGGAAACAGCTCTTGTTAATATATTTAGGTCATAAATGGGATGAGTTGTCTTTCTTACAGAACGGGCGTCCAATAGGGATAATGACCATAAATGTATCCGTTTTTTTAGCAATTTGTCTACTATTTCTGTACCGCTGTCAATCAACGGTTATTGGTTACCCTTTTGAGGGCCCCTATTAACAGCGCGTGTGCGAGCTTGTAATCAGATGTTGTCATTTTTACAATGAAATGAACTTAACTTTACTCTGTAAGTTGTTTTTGTTTAAATAATATCAAATAACAACAAAGAGTACAATAAACACTATTTTCTGTTCGGATACTACTTGCATACCAGTAAGTGATATTGATATGGGACTTTTCTAAAATTATTAAAGTTATATAGGAAAAAACTTGTGGCGACTACTCCTGAAACTGCTTAAAGGATTTTCATGAAACTTCACAGGAATGTGCTCTTGATGTCTAATTGATCCTAGCAAAATATCAGGTCGGCCGGAAATTCAAGATGGCCGTCACGGCTAGAAGTAAATTTTTTTAAACAAGTTTTAGCGACTACCGGTGCTTCTTGAAAACTATACAGTCTAGCATTTTATCCCAAAATATGGCTGAATTCTATGCTCTGGCTTATCAGTCACAAATCATCACCCCTGCTGCTCTGACCACCACTTGAGGAAACTGATATCCCTAATCGAAATGCTATGTACAGTATTTACAACTGGTACAGGTTACAGATTTACATGGTTGAATGGAAAAGACAAATTTGCAAGGCATTCTGTAGTGTTCTGCATTTCCGTTTTGCTTATGCTGAAAATTATTATGAGTGTTTCAAAGTAAAAAACAAACATATTAAACAAATAAAGAAATAGTTCTGTGCTGTAACAAAATCAAATTTTATAAACAAGGAAGTATTAAATTACGCAATCCAAGACCACAAATACCTTTCTTTTTTTGCATTTCACTATAACCTTGAAGAAGACTGGAAAAATATGTCTTGTCAAAAAAAAAAATCCACACACAAACACAATACGTCTGGTTCTTCTGTCTTTACTTTTCTGTCTATGTTAGAAAAGCTAACATGGAGATTGTCAATAATGTAACAGTAGAAATGGTCGACCCAAGTTGATGCCATTTAATTTCAAACCAACAAGTATTTTATATTGACTGCACTGCACGTTCAGTCATCTCATGTATATGTTGAACTTGTCACAAAAAACATCCATGTTCCGACATTTAGTCACAGTTATTGTTCGTTAATCAATCGCACATATCGAAGAAACGTAATGACCAATTAAACGGAGCTTCCAATCATGAATTTAATGCGTTTTCAGACTGGACAATGGAGTTGCAAAACAATGTGTTCATTTAGTAATTTTTTTTAACAATAGATTCAGGAAAAAAATAAGTGAACCTATAGTCAACGTCGCAAGAACAAGTGGTTGCAAGGAAAGTAGAGAGTAGAGGAGGGGGGGGGGGGGGTTGCTGACCCCCAATAACATGGGGTTTTGTAATGCTGTAATATCATTTCGCGCGATTAACCTTTTTTTATAGATCGATTTGTACATAGAACATAATACACTTTTATTTTTTCTTACAAACTATTCCTTTAAGTGATTTATAGGTCGTCGTATTGCTTTTTTTTTTATACTTTTCCATAATAGCACCTGTCTATCTAAATGAGTGATATCACTAATACATATAATAAGGTCAATTTCGTGTCAGCTCCATAACTCTCACATACATTGACAGACTTTCAAATAAATTGTCACAAATACTCACCTCATCAAGACGACGTGCATAATCCAACACACGTGTCTGTATCTTCAAGTTCAAGGTCAGAAATGGCATACTTCTTTCATTTCTTGAAAGTTGTACAGTTCACATAATAATAAAGTGTGTGCATTCATTCATTCATTCATTCATTCTTCACTCGCTCACTCACTCACTCACTCACTCACTCACTCACTCTCACTCATTCGTTATTTATTTATTTACTCACTCAAAAGCCACCCACCCAAAACTCACTCACTCACTCACTCACTCACCATCTCACTCACCATCTCACTCACTCACCATCTCACTCACTCACTCACTGCTCCCGCATTCACTCACTCACTCACTCCATAACGTGACATTAAGCATTTGTATATGTGATACCAAAAACTTGTATTAAAAAGCAATACGGCACCCAAAGTGATTTTTTTCCAGCAAGAGTACACAAATAATGTGTCTATCATAAGACCATAATTATTTAACTGTGCAGTATTTGTAGATTATTTGCAATTCATATATTTTATTGAATTATCTGCTCAAACTTCTAGATATAATTTCATTCAATCAATAATTTTAAAAATTAAAAACTATTTGAAGGATGTGTTAAACATTCAACTAAGATAAGATACAGCGTCTAATGACTCATTTCTTGAGAGTTACACAGTTGCATTATATTGTGTACATGTATCTACTTTGTATTTCTTTTTATTCCAATAAATAATAGTTAAAATTCAGATACCACGCATGTATCTTAATTTGTATTTTCTAGAATTAAAAGTGAAATAAAACATAACCTAGTGTACAGGTTTCTTTTACAATGTTTCTTTCCACATAACACTGACCCATGTCTGTTATCTCTGTGTAATCTAATACTCCTGCTGGTCAGAGCTAGCCCATCATTTACGACCCCTTGGAGTGTAAAGTTGTTATCCTAATTTAATGCATTATTTACATTAGGGTGTTAATCAGATACTTGGAAAGTGGAAAAAACTTAAAAACCTGGCATAAAATGGTAGACTGTATAAGTGATATTGATATGGGACTTTTTCTAAATGATCAGCATGACATGATGTTGGTCCTTTTCGAAAGTCATTTTGATTTTTCTTCGTTGTCATAGAGTTATATAGTAAAAACTTGTAGCGACTACTCCTCTGAAACTTCTCTACAGATTTTCATGGAATTTAACAGGAATGTTTCTCTTGGTGTCTAGTTGATCTTAGCGATAATTTCAGGTCGGACGTAAATTCAAGATGGCCACCACTGCTTAAAATAGATATTTAAAAAAAAAGTTTGTAGCGACTACTTCTTGGAAACTATAAGTGATATTGATATAGGACTTTTTCTAAAATGATCAGCTTGACATGATGTTGGTCCTTGTTGAAAGTCTTTTTAATTCGACATTAAACGTGGCTGCTAGCGGCCATCTTTGTTATCATAGAGTTATATTGTTAAAACTTGTAGCGACTACTCCTCTGAAACATCTTGACGGATTTTCATGAAACTTTACAGAAATGGTGCTCTTGGTGTCTAGTTGATCCTAGCAAAATTTCAGGTCGGCTGGAAATTCAAGATGACCACCACGGCTTAAAATAGATTTTTAAAAGACAAGTTTGTAGTCACGACTACTCCTTGAAAACTGTAAGTGATATTGATATGGAACTTTTTCTAAAATGATCAGCATGACATGATGTTGGTCCTTGTCTAAAATTATTTTGATTTGACATTAAACATGGCTGCCGGCGGCCATCTTTGTTTACATAGAGTTGTATAGTAAATACTTCTAGCGACTACTCCTCTGAAACTACTTGAAGGATTTTCATGAAACAGAAATATTGCTCTTGATGTGTAGTTGATCCTAACAAAATTTCAGGTCGGCTGGAAATTCAAGATGGCCACCATGGCTAAAAATAGATTTCTAAAAACTAATTTGTAGCGACTACTTCTTGAAAACTATAAGGGATATTGATATGGAACTTTTTTCTAAAATGATCAGCATGACATAATGTTGGTCCTTGTCTAGAAATCATTTTGGTTCAACATTAAACATGGCTGACAGTGGCCATCTTTGTTTACATATAGTTATATAGTAAAACCTTGTAGCGACTACTCCTCTGAAACTTCTTGACGGGTTTTTATGAAACTTCACAGGAATAGTGCTCTTGGTGTCTAGTTGATCCTAGCAAAATTTTAGGTCAGTCGGAAATTCAAGATGTGCCCCCATGGCTAAAAATAGATTTTTAAAAAATCCCTCTATGAATGTATAGTGGACTGTCCTTTCTTTAAACTTAGACCAATCCATTTATGCTACTCGCAGACTGATCTGGGTTTACACTGGCTGCAAAAGCTGTTGTAGTCGCCATATATACATATATAGTTTATATTGCTACCATATCATCCCTTATTTTTAGCTCTACTGATCAGAGATCAGCAGAGCTTATGCCGTGGTGCTGTGTCCGTCTGTCTGTCCGTCCGTAAACATTTTTTGTAGCGACTACTCCTCTGAAACTACTTAATGGATTTTCATGAAACTTTACAGAAATGTTGCCCATGAAGTCTAGTTGATCCTAGCAAAAATTCATGTTGATGTGAAATCCTAGATGGCCGCCAAATCTAAAAATAGATTTTTAAAAAAACAAGTTTGTAGCGACTACTTCTTGAAAACTCTTAAATGATATTGATATGGGACTTTTTCTAAAATGATCAGCATGACATGATGTTGGTCCTTGTCGAAAATCGTTAAGCATGGCTGCCAGCGGCCATCTTTGTTTACATAGAGTTATTTAGTAAAAACTTGTAGCGACTACTCCTCTGAAACTACTAGACGGATTTCCATGAAACTTCACAGGAATGTTGCTCTTGATGTCTAAATGATCCTAGCAACATTTCAGGTTGGTCGGAAATTCAAGATGGCCACCATAGCTAAAAATAGATTTTCAAAAAACAAGTTTGTAGCGAGTACTTCTTGAAAACTATAAGTGATATTGATATGGGACTTTTTCTAAAATGATCAGTATGGAATGATGTTGATCCTTGTCGATTATTATTTTGAATGTTAAACATTGCTGCCAGCGGCCATCTTTGTTTACATAGAGTTATATAGTAAAAACTTGTAGCGACTACTACTTTGCAACTACTTGGCGGATTTTCATGACACTTTACAGGAATGTTGCTCTTAATGTCTAATTGATCCTAGCAAAATTTCAGATCGGCCAGAAATTCAAGATGGCCGCCACAGCTAAAAATTGATTTTTAAAAAAGAAGTTTGTAGCGACTATCTGAGTACATCTTGAAAACTATAAGTGATATTGATATGGGACTTTTTGTAAAATGATCAGCATGACATGATGGTTATCAGAGTCAAACATTATTTTGATTCGACGTTAAACATGGCTGCCAGTGGCCATCTTTGTTTACATAGAGTTATATAATGAAAACTTGTAGCGACTACTCCTCTGAAACTACGGATTTTCATGAAACTTCACAGGAATGTTGCTCTTGATGTCTAATTGATTGTAGCAAAACTTCAGGTCGGCAGGATATTCAAGATGGCCGCTACAGCTAAAAATAGATGGTATGGGAATTTTTCTAAAATGATCAGCATGACATGATGTTGGTTCTTGACGAAAAATCGTTTTGATTCGATGTTAAACATGATTGTCTGCGGCCATCTTTGTTTACATAGAGTTATCTAGTAAAAACTTGTAGCGACTACTCCTCTGTAACTACTTGACGGATTTTCATGAAACTTCACAGGAATGTTGCTCTTGATGTCTAATTGATCCTAGCGACTACTTCTTGAAAACTCTTAAATGATATTGATATGGGACTTTTTCTAAAATGATCAGCATGACATGATGTTGGTCCTTGTCGAAAATCGTTAAGCATGGCTGCCAGCGGCCATCTTTGTTTACATAGAGTTATTTAGTAAAAACTTGTAGCGACTACTCCTCTGAAACTACTAGACGGATTTCCATGAAACTTCACAGGAATGTTTCTAAAATGATCAGCATGACATGATGTTGGTCCTTGACGAAAAATCATTTTGATTCGATGTTAAACATGATTGTCTGCGGCCATCTTTGTTTACATAGAGTTATCTAGTAAAAACTTGTAGCGACTACTCCTCTGTAACTACTTGACGGATTTTCATGAAACTTCACAGGAATGTTGCTCTTGATGTCTAATTGATCCTAGCAAAATTTCAGGTCGGCCGGAAATTTAAGATGGCCGCCGTGCTAAAAATAGATTTTTAAAATACAAGTTTGTAGCGACTACTTCTTGAAAACTATATGTGATATTGATATGGGACTTTTTCTAAAATGATCAGTATGATATGATGTTGATCCTTGTCAAAAATTATTTTGCTTTGACATTAAACATGGCCGCTGGTGGCCATCTTTGTTTACATAGAGTTATATAATGAAAACTTGTAGGCTGCTTACAGCTAAATATAGCCTGACTTAAGCCCCGCCTTTTGTTGTGTACGATTCAGTACAGAAGTGAAAGTTCACAGAGGTCAGCAGATATAACTTTGAAATATTCAATATGCATTTTCAGGAAGGCTAAACTATAGGTAAAATAATCCCCATCAGCTAGGATCATTAAATTAAATATAAAAAAAATTGTTCATGTTTTTGAAAACTTAGCATCCATTGAAATTGCATGTCAATATTCAGTGCGGATTCAATAGTGTTTGTAAACACAAATATGTGCCAGAGAGGTTGAGCTGGAAAAGTTGTCTGTTTCACACTTTCAAAGGCTTTGTGATGGAAATATCTATGAAATAAGGTAATTTAAAGAACATCTGGTGTATAACTCTTGAGATATTAGCTGACGGGTGCCACAGGAGGTCTATGGTAAAGTATTAAGTTTTCTGCAACCTTTAGCGACTATAGTACTCCTCCGAAACTAATTGACGGATTTTCATGAAACTTCGCAGGAATGCTGATCTAGCTATCAAAAACCTACCAGTAGAGCTTCAAGGTCATTGACCTCTTGTTTATAAGTTTTATCTTTAAATATTTACATTAATTTGTAATTACTACTTAATTTCTTCACCTTTCATCGGTTTTTGCGCACAATATGACCTATTTATGTGTCGACGTGCCGTAAAACACCATTCATTCATGAGTCGCCCTTAGCAGGCTACGGGTTAAGAATGTTTTTTTGTTGAAAATTATGTATTTTTATAAGATTTCAGGTTACAGGCTTTTGCCAGGTGTTGGTTAGTTTAAACTTATTTATTTTACATCGATTGTAACGAACGAAAGCTCTCTTATTTTAATCACTCTCGATGTCTTTCTGGGTATAACCAGTACTAAGCAAATGCCTCTATAAAGTGTCTTGCTCAGGGACACTACACAAATGGTCATGCCGGGGATCGAACCCATAACTTTTCGATCCCTGGTCAAACGTTATACCACTAGACCACATCGCTCCATGAATCCAGGTGTTGGTTGGATCAGTACCTAGTGAAGGATGTCTGGCGGAACATTGTCACCTCAAAGCTTGCCTGCTACAATATTTCTAAACTTGAACATTTCAGGAGGCAGCTTTACCACATCCTGTTTAGACGACATTCCTTTTAAGCTTGCGCCGAAGTTTTTGCCACCTGCAAAGGTAACTCGTCTTTCATCTTCTTCATATAGCAATGGCTATAGCTGAATGCCGCATCACATTGTATGTTCTTGACTGCAAAAAGAAAGTTATATTTAATTTATTTTCAAATTTGTGATGCTTATGTACAAATCAACAGTCAAGGAAAGGAAATTGGTATAACGGTCCATTTAAGGAAAACTGGACCTTTGAGATTAGGTCACCCATATTAAGAGTCACCTTATGAAATACAACAATGCTTTAACATTTGGTCCTTTTTACATACCTGTATTTCATTTTGACCCACAACGTAACAGATCTTAAATGTTAATTTAAACTTTTGGGAAAGCACATTAAAAAGTTTAAATCTTGATTTTGAAATAACTTGGCACAAATGTTCACCATATCGAGACGACGTGCAGAACGCAACTTTCAGCCAGGTTGGTTCATAAATTATGGGGGGAGACATATGTTTTTGTTACAAAAACAACCCCGTCTAGTCCATTAGATGTATATTTTTTAAATATTCACAGACAGAAAGAGAGTGGAAACTGAAAAGTTTGTGATCGCCCTTCCCCTACCTGTCAGATATATCTTCTTGGTTCTTGAGGATAGACTTTCGGACTGCCTTGTAAACAGACAGATGTAGCTAAAGCTAAGATAAAAGATAATTATAAATGTTCTGTATATGTATTCTAGGTTCTCCTGCCACCTGGTTTTGACTTACTAACTCCGTCAAGGTCAACAGCTCTCAGTGCAGAGGTAGGTGTTTAAAAAACAGTTTGTGTATGTTTTAAATGAATATTTTATGCTTTATTGAACTTCTTTAACAATTAACATAAACATTTGTTATGCCCAGCCGCGAAAGTGGAGCATATAGTGTTACTCTTGTGCGTCCGTCTATCCCAAAATTTCACCAAAATAAATCATACTTCAACCAGGATTCTAACCCTAGGTCTTTGACGGCACTCTTAGGACTGAACTTTTAAGGTACCCTTTTATACTGTATTTCTGATTTATTAAACATACTTGTACCTGGTACATCGGAAAGAAGAAATAAAAAATTGAGTTTTTGTTCGAATATTGCTATATTTTGTTGTTGTCTAACTAATGTATTGCATTTTGGATTAAGTTTATGTAAGAATTTGTTATAGGAGGTCACTAAACCGGAATTATTTGTCTGTCTTTGTACAGAACTGGTGGTCCATGATCCCGGCACCTGCTTGAAAGAACTCAGAACTTGATTTAATTGTAATGTAGGGTAAATACAACCTGGCTTGGAATTCACCAACCATTCTTCAGACTGTTCTTATAGCTCAAGTACTAAAATTTCATTCGCAAGTATTCCAGTGACCTTCATAGATAAACAATCATATGAAGTTGCTAATCATTAGAATGTATCGTATTTATACATAGCAGCTTCTTATGAAGGTTTATCCTTTAAACTTATAGAAATATGTGTGATTGAAATTTGCATACTTGGGCTTAAGTCTAAGAATATTTTCAAGAATGGTTGGTGAATTCAAGGCCAGATCTTCTACTTGTACCATTTTAAGAGAGTGATTTATACTATGTAAGAACATGATTCATTGAAATCACTTTCAATTTCAGTATTCGTTTGAGGTAGAGGAGGCCGTCCTTAAATGGTCGGCAGAACGGGAACGGCAGCAGGAAGAGCTGAATTGTGAGCTGGAACGGCAGGCGACGTTACGTCGGACACAACAAGACTCTGACGGTACAGACAGTGGATCCGAACCGTCTGACCATCAAACCGCGGTCTCGGACTCGCAACCCGATTATGAAAATGCTGTACAGCCTACAGACGAGTCTCTGTATGAAAACACAGCTGGGATGCTATATCCCAAACCTGCACCACGACCAAGAATCCCATCTAAAAGTAACTACGCAAATGTGACGATTCCAAATCCTCTGATTGCCAACATTTCCAACAATATACTGACACCTACTGTGATCAGCAGCACTTCCAGTGGCTCATCAGGTAGTGATAATGAAACTAAAGCCAAAGTTAATGACTTGGACATGACCTTGTTTGAACAAGTCGATGATCCGTTCGACAACCTGGAGTTACAAACTATAAACGATATGGAAGAGTTGGCCAGTGTTCTAAAACAAACAGAAAAGGTTTCAGGTAACACCAGGCATACTGTAGATGGGGATATAAATACAAAACAAGTAAAGGATGCTGCCGACAGTGTAAACAAAAGTTGGAATGGATATGGAATTTCCGTCAAAAACAATGTGGATGAGGAGTTGCCGCTTTACGAAAACGTGAATTTGAAAGTGAACGAAAATGGACCAATAAATGAAAAACTTAACATCAAGGAAGACAAACCATTTTTGGATTTAACAAAACTCCCACCCGTTCCACCTCGGCGGGACCTAGTTAGAAGAAGCCCGCCTCTCCCGCCTATCGGGAGACGGAGTCTAGATTCAGGATTGAATCATGTAAATAACCAAAGTGATCCCAATGGTACCAACCCCTTCAACATTCAGAGCACCAGTAGCAGTATAGATGTTACAAATGGTGTTTCCGACTCTCATAATAATCTATATGATAATACTAATAGTGTAGACAATACCAATAATCTTTCATTCCCAAATACTGAAACTGCCCCATCCCCATCTCCTTCAAACAAAACCCCCGTGAAAAAGCCCCCTCGGACATTCAAATACAGTAGACATGATTTGGATGAAACAGATGCAAAAGACAAAAACAAAGATGACACTTATGAAAATCTCCGGATTAAACCAAGAGATAAAACTGGCAATTTCAGTGTGCAATATAGAAATGCCCAAAGCTCCCCGGACTTACATACAAATTCCAGTCAGGAGTTGAACTTCGTGCAACATCATTTTGGAAAGGATATGCCGTCAACGCGGACAACAGACCAAGGCGGGGCGGGGATCTCTCGACCCCGTCCTGTCCCCAGTCCGAGGAGATCACAGTCCCCACCCTCAAGACCTTCATCCCAACAGGTGAGAATTGATGGAAAATGCAAGTCTGGAGATTAATATTCTAAATTCATGATATCAAAACATATATAAAGGCCAAAAAGAAAAACAGATGTGTTTCGTCGCTCGACCGACCCACTTTTTAAGGGGCCGACCCTAAAACTTTTTATGACAAATTGAAGAAAAAAAATTGATTTATCAGATAGTTTATATCATGGAAGTGAAACATAACACCATTCTATATTTTCTGTAGTCCACTGGTGGTATAAATATGCAAATTATTACCGAGTTACATAGCAAAAGTGTAAAACATATTATTTGCCTGGAATGCAGGGCTGTTTAACCTATTTACATGTAAGTGTGGTATTAAATTTTTTTATATATAGTTAATATGTTAAAATAAATAAATTCTGAAACCTGATCGATATTATACATAAAACATATATTTGTTATGAAACTTTTCCATTCAAAATCATTTCTCTAAACAACGAAATCGCGCATTTTCCCCCTATTTGGACAGTTTCGCGCTTTTTTTCCCCAAAATCAGCAGGCCTAGGCCTTTCCCATTTTCATGAAAAAAGCCCTGGGAATGTCATGTGATACGTTCAACGTTTTTCTTTCTTGTAAACAATGCGACGCTAATAAACTATTAAACTAATTTGTAAAATGCATGTTAAACAATGGTCTGCTGGTTTAAAGTGTCCTATTATTTGTAACAGGAACACGTAATTTAACTGGGTCTTATATCGAGGTAAACTGACAACACAACAGAAAAACTTCAGTGTTTTTTAGCTCGACTGGCCAAGGGCCAGCAGAGCTTATGGGATGGTGTGTTGTCCATCGTCCGTCCTCTGTCTGTCGTCTGTCGTCCGTTAACTTTTCTTCAAACGACTTCTCCTCAGAAACAGCTTGGCTAATTTTGACCAAACTTCACATGGATGATCCTTAGATGAATGCTTTTTAGATTTGTTAAAATTAGGTCAGCGCTAAATCCAAGATGGCTGTCATTACCATATATGGTCGAAACCTTAAAAAATCTTCTTCTCCAGAACCGCTGGACAGATTTCATTTGGCCCCGCCCCAAGGGTCACATGTTTTACATAGACATGTATAGGGAAAAACTTAAAAAATCTTCTCTGAAACTGCAAGAGCCAGAGGTTTAATATTTTGCTGTTGCTATAAGCTTATGGTCCTTTACCAGTTTTGTTCAAATGGTGACCCTGGGGTCATATCTGGCCCCGCCCCGGGGGGTCACAGTTTTGTCAATGAAAGCTCGGTCAAGTTCGAAAACCAGCCAGATCGGACCAGTAACAGCGGAGTTATGACCCTTGATTTTGTTAAAAATGCTAATATTTGCCTCGTCATACGATAGGACCTTCATTTTGCCAAACTTTCCCAGATTTTCTGACTTTCTTTTTTTATTTTATTTTTTTTAATATTTTTTTTTTTTTTTTGTTTTTTATCTTTCTATATATATATATATATATATTTTTTTTTTTTTTTAATTCTCTTTAATTTTTTTTTTTTGTGTTTTTTAGCTCTTTGTTGGACCAGTCGGACCAGAAACAGAGAAGTTATGGCTCTTGATTTAGTTAAAAATGCTATATTTTGCCTCGTTAATATGGTAGGGCCTTCATTTTTCATCTGATCTTTACCAAACTTTACCAGATTCTTTAGTTAAAAAGCTGTATTTTGCCCAAAACTTTGAAAAAAAACGTAAATGGCAGTCTCTCGCTTCATTGATGTTATAAGAGCCATGTTAGCCAGTAGAGCGTCCACAGGCTCTCTTGGGTCTCTTGTTTTTTTTACTTTTGGGGAATGGGATCGGGGCCCTTTAGAGGGGGAAAAATGTGACCTGAATTGGAAAAAGGTGGAATTTTGACTAATGTTAAAATAAAGAAGAAAGATAGTATTTTTAGCTCTACTGATCAGAGATCAGCAGAGCTTATGCCGTGGTGCGGCGTCCGTCGTCCGTCTGTCTGTCTGTCCGTCTGTCCGTCCGTCTGTCCGTCCGTTAACTTTTATTTGTAGCGACTACTCCTCTGAAACATCTGGATGGATATTCATAAAACTTTACAGAAATGTTGCCCATGAAGTCTAGTTGATCCTAGCAAAAATTCATGTTGATGTGAAATCCAAGATGGCCGCCAAAGCTAAAAATAGATTTTTTAAATTCAAGTTTGTAGCGACTACTTCTTGAAAACTATAAGTGATATTGATATGGGACTTTTTCTAAAATGATCAGCATGACATGATGTTGGTCCTTGTCGAAAATCGTTTTGATTTGACGTTAAACATGGCTGCCAGCGGCCATCTTTGTTTACATAGAGTTATATAATGAAAACTTGTAGCGACTACTCCTCTGAAACTACTTGACGGATTTTCATGAAACTTCACAGGAATGTTGCTCTTGATGTCTAAATGATCCTAGCAAAATTTCAGGTCGGCCGGAAATTCAAGATGGCCGCCACGGCTAAAAATAAATTTTCAAAATACAAGTTTGTAGCGACTACTTCTTGAAAACTATAAGTGATATTGATATGGGACTTTTTCTAAAATAATCAGCATGACATGATGGTTATCCGAGTCGAACATTATTTTGATTCGACATTAAACATGGCTGCCAGTGGCCATCTTTGTTTACATAGAGTTATATAATGAAAACTTGTAGCGACTACTCCTCTGAAACTACTTGACGGATTTTCATGAAACTTCACAGAACTGATGCTCTTGATGTCTAATTGATCCTAGCAAAATTTCAGGTCGGCCGGAAATTCAAGATGGCCGCCTTGGCTAAAAATAGATTTTCAAAATGCAAGTTTGTAGCGACTACTTCTTGAAAACTATAAGTGATATTGATATGGGACTTTTTCTAAAATGATCAGCATTACATGATGTTGGTCCTTGTCAAAAATCATTTTGATTAGATGTTAAACATGGCTGTCAGTGGCCATCTTTGTTTACATAGAATTATATAATGAAAACTTGTAGCGACTACTCCTCTGAAACTACTTGACGGATTTTCATGAACTTCACAGGAATGTTGCTCTTGATGTCTAATTGATCCTAGCAAAATATCAGGTCGGCCGGAAATTCAAGATGGCCGCCACGGCTAAAAATAATTTTTCAAAAAAAAGTTTGTAGCGACTACTTCCTGAAATCAAAATCAATCAGTAGAGCTTCAAGGTCATTGACCTCTTGTTTTATATGTATTAAGTCTCAGTCTTTCATTTAATATTAAATTCACATCAGGAACATGTTTGATGGACATTATATGGATGGGCAACTAAGAAACAACATTTAAAAGAAAAAAAAAGAAGAATTTTTTTTTTTCCAAGAGGGATTTTTTTCTCAAAAACGGGTGGGGATGAAAAACTTTTTGAGGAGGGGAATAAATTACTCTTTAAAAAGCCCCACTGAACTTTCATGTTGTATCATCAACTTCTATGGGATTTATGTGAAAAATAGAATCTCACAATATCTTGCACAAAGAAAACAAACGGGGGAAAAAAAGCCTACCAGCCTACCTTATTTTTTTATAGCATACAATGGGAAACGCACCTATTTTTCTTTTTGGCCTAATTAATGTTAAAGTGATTGACTCTTTAATAGTATCAACTTTAAGATATGGTGTTGATATTATTTTAATTGATTTAATTGTTGAATAATTAAGGATTTTATTTCATATCTGAGATCATAACAAGCTAGGTTGGGGCTAAGATTTGAAAAGCAGTAGCCAAACTTCCAAATAATTGTGAAATTATACTAAAAATTCAATAAATAAATATTAATAAATAAATAAAAAAAATTAACATATAAATTTCTGAAGCAGCCTTTGGCTATTTGGCTACTGCTAGCCCCAACATAGATTTCAAGGTGTTTTCTTTGGTTGACCATGTTATTTGTAATGTTGAAGTGGCCTGTGGGCATAGATAGGCAGGTGCTTCCTGGGTTTGGTTCTGAGGGTAATCTGCAGGTAAGTATGCTTCAGATTCTCAGCATATATACCACTATAAACAGCTTGGAAGTTTGGTAAAGTTTATACATTGTATAACTTGTAAGAATGTATAAAAAATTTATATTATTACATTTTTATCAGTGAAGTATTGGGATTTCTCGGTGAAAGAATATTCATAATCACTAAATATTATTAACTAACTCCGAACACAAAGTAACTGTGACGCTGGGTTGTGATGTCAGTAAAGTGGTGCTGATGTCGACTTCATCCACCGATAACGTTCAATAAAGGGAATAATTTCGGTTAAAATCATGCACAAACTGATTTAAAATATAATAAACAGATTATTTAACTGCTGTGTTTGATTATAGGGAAATCCTTCACTGGTAGACATGTTTTGTTTTTGTCTCGCACTCACTCGTTTGTGAAAAGAACCACATGTCTACCCTCTCGTGAAGGATTCCCGATAATCAATTCCAGCAGTTAAATAATCTCCTTCTATTTGTAATGAAGCAAGCTTGTAGTTGATACAGATTCCCCTTCTATTTGTAATGAAGCAAGCTTGTAGTTGATACAGATTCCCCTTCTATTTGTAATGAAGCAAGCTTGTAGTTAATACAGATTCCCCTTGTAAAGGTTCTAGCACCTTCATTTTGCATCTGATCTTTACCAGACTTGGTCAGTCTTATTTTCGATGAAAGCTATTAGCTTGAACAGTTTCGAAAATCACCTTTATCCGAAAATAAGTTGCAGCCCTTGATTTATTTTAAATGCTAAATTTGTTAATTTGTAGATCTCTACTTCATTTTTTCGTCTGATCTTTACCAAACTTGTTTTGACAATAAATATCAAAAAAATAATTTGAAGACCAGCCATATCTCTCACCCATCCCTCCCTCCCCATGCCACATCCTAGGCCAAACAAAAAATGTGTGTGATTCAGGTACCCGACCGACCCTATTTTAAGGGGCCAACCCTTAAACTTTCTATGCAAAAAAAAAAAAAAAAAAAATTAAAAAAAAAATCAAACAAGGTATAGTAATTAACATATTAATTTCATAATCAGAATTGAAATCATTATTGAGAGAAAAAAAAGCCTATCTACCTACCCTATTTTTATGCCAGTGTTACCTGAACCACACATATTTTTTTGTTTGGCCCTACCTTCTACCGATACGTTCTCTACGTTCTCTACGTTCTCTACGTAATAGAAAAAAATGCATAGACAAATAAATAGAATAACCATGTCTGATGTATGACTAGAAACGGTAGAGTTATGGCTCTTGAATTATTTAAAAATGCTTTGCAAACACTCTAAACCCTACACACAAAACAAATGGTCTTGACCATCAGTAATAGTAGCTGTACATCGTATTGCTTAGTTTAATGATGGGATGGTGATGGACATTAGTTATACATGCATGACATTATGATTATTAAACTGCACCAAAGTTTTTTGTAAAATGTAGCTGAACAATTTCCATGGGCTGTGGTCATAAAATAATGCATGTATGCTGTTTAAAAAGTCCAGTTTTATTCACGGGTACTAAAATACTCGTAACTGAAAATGCGTAAAATGAATTGAGAGTTGGTAACTTTAATTCGCTGCTTTGGCAACGATAACAATTGTTAAGACGTTTATATTGTTTGTCTGGCCGGTTAATACGTTTATATTGTTTGTCTGGCCGGTTAATACGTTTATATTGTTTGTATGGCCGGTTAAGACGTTTATATTTTAGATGTACACCTTATCGTTAGTAGGTTTAGAAAAGGTGTACATCTTTTGTAAAATGTACCTGTCCTTGGCCAGATAGCAGTTTTAATTGTGTTTTATATAAATTCCTCATTAATACCATTTTAGATTGTGACCTTGAACAAAGTCTCGTGCATACTTCCTTTGCTTGGTCTGTTAGAGCTGAAGTTAATCGCACAATCCCGTGTAATTCAGTCTGTCCTCCAAGCATGTTAAAACACACAGGGCTTTTTTTCATGATTTTGGGAACATGACCCGTACCCCTGGAATTGGAAATTTTAGCGCGATTTTTCATAAAATTGTTTTTTGTACACCAAGATAAACAGAAGCATTTATTTAAGCTTTTGAATCCCAATCATTGGATTGGCACACATAAAAAATATATATATATTTTGGCATTAGGAATATGACCGAATTTCGGCTATGAAAACAGCCAAAAAACCGTTTTTTTTTTTCAGCCTGTTACAGGAAACAAACTATTTATTTGTTTTGGCCTTAGTGTGACAACCAGTATCTGTAGCTTGGGATTTGGTTTTACATGTATCGTTCAATAGCTTTTTTTCCTTCTATGAATGTATATTATATATTCTGTGATGAATTATAGAAATTGCCCAGTTTGAGAAAATCTATAACATATCCCTTCCTCTACTGTGCTATCTCGCCTAGTGCGCAAGATAGCACAGTAGCCAAATGTTATGAACTAAACGATAGACGTCACGATATTACGTCACGAATTGACGTCATGATATTACTATGCGCTGTCGCCAAAGGAGTGACAGAAGAAGGAATACTTGTGTCAAAAGACGATTGGAAAGAAATTTATCACAGAATATATATTACGGTATATAGTTTAATTAACATTTTTGTGGTGATACGGAAAATAATTCACTCGTGAGAAATATTCTTGCGATATAGAAACTCGTGCGAAAACGCACTCGTTTCTATATCGCAAGAATATTTCTCACTCGGGAATTATGTCCCGTATCACTTCAAAAATATTAATTAAACTCTATTTCTTTTCTGATTCTGACAAAGTCTAAGGAATTTAATATATAATTTTATAAATTATTTAGAGTAATAAAACGCTTTGGATTGTGTACATTTGTAAGTACATGTATAAACATTCACTTGGGCGAATGTACATTTACTGTAGCTATATGTACAAACCTTTAGTCTATTCTGAATACATTATTATCATTGCAGTCCTGGAATAGGTACAGCCCGTTACCACTCCCTGGTGGAGTGACCAGTCAACCAAACACAGTAGCCCTGCCCCCAAACCCTGTGATACCTCCCCGACAGACTTCAACATCGCCCTCCAGGCCCGAGGTGGACCCCTACACCAAACTATCGTGCCAGGCTCGGACCTCGGTGGACAATCTACTTACAATGGGTTTCGCCAAAGATCGAACTGTCCGAGCGGTAGAGAAGTTGGGGGAGGATGAAAAAGAGGTGAAAATAATCTTAATTTGAAAGTATTTATCTTTATGACATAAAAATTATAATAATAAATCAGTGAGTCAACTCTACTTACCGGTAAAAATATTTTTTTTGGAATGTTGAAAGATCTGTTAAGAATTATATTGATTTTAACCCAGATAGTCCAAAAATGAATTGGTATAGGTTTATATGAGCCTTAGTTGAGCAAGACAACTTTAAAAGAAGGTCTTGTTTAATGTTGCTTTTGTTCTGCTCCTAATTGTGTTTCATGTACATTTATAGTATTCATAAAATTATTGGGAAATTCCCGAATATAATATTTAAGTTAAAACAAACCATGGTGCACCACCTCCCTACTGTGCATGCAAATGCATATTCATTAGTTCCTCCGTAGTGCCACTGAGTTTTGTCGGTGTGTTGGGAAAGACACTTTCCTTTAGCCTCGTCCGTCGGATGGGGACGTAAGCCGGGCGGTCCCCTTTATCGGTCTATCCTCCGAGCACGTTAAAGAACCATAGGAATCTATTTAATAATAAGAGTAGGGCACGGTTTCCGGATTCCTATGTATCCTTCCCCTCTCTCTGGAGCTGCTCTAAATAACCTATACAGTGTTGATGAGCCGTTTAACAGCATTCAATTCAATTCAGTATGCAATAATTGATGGTTCCTATGAAACTTGTGGTACATTCTACAAAACAGACAGAATTCCGAATTATTTCTGAAACGTAAATTTGGCAGAATATGGTTGAAAATTTCAGGAATTAAAAAACATTTTCCATTTCTTTTGGTTATAATAGTTCTCAATTATAAATTCTAGGTTTTCAAATCTATCTATAAAAACAAATATTTTCAGGTTGTGGAATATTTATGTATGGTAGACCAACTCACGGAGAAGGGTTACAACACGCTTCTTGTGGAGAGTGCGTTGTTGTTGTTCCAGAACAATATGACAAAGGTATGTACCAGTGAAGACATTCAAGGTGTGTTGATTCTTTTTTTGTCGAACCAGTTTACGGATCTCGACTTAACAATCACAATGTCATCCAAATGAATGTGTTTTGACAATAAATATCAAAAAAATAATTTGAAGACCAGCCATATCTCTCACCCATCCCTCCCTCCCCATGGCAGAGCTTGTGCGATGTCCGTGGTCCGTCTGTCCATCCGTAAACTTTTTAGTAGCGACTACTCCTCTGAAACTACTGGATGGATTTTCATGAAACGTTCAATCATCTGTTCGTTTGTTTGTCCGAGCGTCTGACTTCCATAAATCTTCTTCATTCCTACAGGGTTTTAAAACAAACTGCACCAAAATGTACCTTATGCCTCTAACTTCACTTGCACAACTTCAGGTCTCTATGACCTACTTAAAATAGGTCACATCCAGACTCCACTACGACATGCGTATCTTGCTCCTTTCTTGCAGTATTTTCATCCGCTACAATGTTCCTTATATGTATCTAACATTATGCACATAAGGCCGACCATAAAAATTTGTTGGTTTGCTGATTCCCTACCTACCCACCAAAAAGGGCCCTACCCAAAACTGTTTATAGCAATTCTTTAACAATGTTGTTGTTCACCTACCTACCCACTTGTAAAATCCCGAGTCGGGAAACAGCAAACAAATATATTTTTAAGGATGGCCTAATAATTTGTTTTGGCTTCTTGATAATTTTATACCAATGAGTCTAATTATTAGTTACAAAATGCAGAAAATAATCACAACAAAGGTCCCCCGGGATATGTTTAAAAGGTACCATATTGTTATGTCCCTTTAGGTGCAGGTTTGTCTTTGCTTCCATGGCAGTTTTGTTAAAAGTAATGTCTTACTCATGGCAATAAAAGGGAGGTAAACTTACAGTCACACTTTAAACGAGGAACTGGCAGTGGGAAGCAGCCTTCGACTAGAGCGTAATACTTTTGAAGAATACAGCTGATTTTTAGCTCTACTAATCAAATATCAGCAGAGCTTGTGCGATGTCCGTGGTCCGTCTGTCCATCCGTAAACTTTTTAGTAGCGACTACTCCTCTGAAACTACTGGATGGATTTTCATGAAACGTTACAGAAATGTTGCCCATGACGTCTAGTTGATCCTAGCAAAAATTCATGTAACATTGTTGATCAATGTGAAATCCAAGATGGCCACCAAAGCTAAAAATAGATTCTTAAAAAACAAGTTTGTAGCGACTACTTCTTGAAAACTATAAGTGTTATTGATATGGGACTTTTTCTAAAATGATCAGCATGACATGGTGTTGCTCTTGATGTCTAATTGCTCCTAGCAGAATTTCAGGTCGGCCAGAATTCAAGATGGCCACCACGGCTAAAAATAAATAAAAAAAGCAAAAAAATATTGTAGCGACTTCTTCTTGAAAACTATTAGTGATATTGATATGGGACTTTTTCTAAAACGATCAGCATGACATGAGGTCGGTCATTGTCGAAAATCATTTTGATTCGTTAAACATGGCTGCCAGCGGCCATCTTTGTTTATATAGAGTTATATAGTAAAGCGTGTAGCGACTACTCCTCTGAAACTACTTGACGGATTTTCCTGAAACGTCACAGGAATGTTGCTCTTGATATCTAGTTGATCCTAGCAAGATTTCAGGTCTGCCAGAAATTCAAAATGGCTAAAAATAGATTTTTAAAAAACTATTTTATAGCGACTTCTTCTTGAAAACTATAAGTGATATTGATATGGGACTTTTTCTAAAATGATCAGCATGACATGGCTGCGACGACCATCTTTGTTTACATAGAGTTATATAGTAAAACCTTGTAGCGACTACTCCTCTGAAACTACTCGACAGATTTTCATGAAACTTCACAGGAATGCTGATCTAGCTATTTTCATGAAACTTCACAGGAATGCTGATCTAGCTATCAAAAACGTATCAGTAGAGCTTCAAGGTCATTGACCTCTTGTTATAAAAGATATCAATGGAATAAAATAGATGTCTATTCCTGCCGATATTTTGAATTTTTTCATTGTAGGTGTATCTAAATGAAATAAATTGGGGCTCAGGGCATGAGTGAAACACATGAATCTGTCGTCCGAGAGGACGAGTAACATTTCAGTAGAAAAGAAAAAGAAAAAAAAATGGTTCTTACATAGTTTATTAAGCGATTAAATGCAGTAAATAGTTATAAGTGTTAACTCAGCAATATTGCAATTTAAGTCAACCGGATATTGGGAAATTGACACATTTCCATTTTGGGACATTCTAAAATGCGGCTTCTGTTCCAATATCACAGAGCGCGAACTTTACGGTATTTTATGTTATACAATAACATTTTCACGGGGGAAATCTTTAAGGGCACTAGTCCACTTTTAGGTGACTGGGGCCACGGCCTTCAGGTAGGGGAATGGCAAAAAGTATGCTGTTTTCCTGTATTGGAGTTGAATTATGCATTTTCTAATAAAAAAAATATTTTTTTTAAGAGGGGAATTTTTCACAGGAAAAGGGGGAAAATATATACCATGCCAGAGTAACTGTAATGGCCATGATCAGACTACAGAACTATAGAATATGAATATAGTCATCTATAATACTGGTCAAAGTTTCATAATTTTTATTGATTTATATACAGAAAAAAACAACAAATTATGATGTTTCCCTTTGTTTTATTTATATATATATACTTTGACTTGTAAACTTTTACAATCAGAGCAGGACGAGTAAACATCCTATAACGACGAGTAACATGTCAATGCCACTCGTCCTGTATACTCGTCCTACAGGACGAGGACGAGTATACAGTAAAATATATTTCGTCCCCTGGGGCTGTTCCATTAAAACATACCCAGGAATGCAATTTATTAAACATCTAGGGATGAAACGTATTTTCCAAAATTTGGTTCTTTAAACTTAATTTTGCATCTTTTGGTGGGTGTTCAATTTCAAAAGTCCAATTATGTTTTAAGTCTCGTTAAGAAGTTTCCCATCAGACATGCCTCAGCCAGGAAGTGAACTTATGCTCAGCAGAGGATTGTAGCTCAAAAGTTCGGGCCTTATCCACTGAACTGCCGAGACTGCTGATATATCCAGTGTAACACTCGGTGTCAAGTGAGAAAGGAGAGGAACTTCATAAGATTGTTTTCTTTCGTTCCAATCCTATTAACTATGTACTATTTATATATGCATGTTGTATAATATGGATATAAAATATGTTTACGCCAAGGGAGAAAGTGTCAATTCTTACTGATGGCAGGTATATAGTACTGGTTCAGTCCAGGAAAAATGTGTGGGTCTGCCTCTACAAAAAAAAAAAAAAAACGTCAACAGACCATCATATATTGCCTAACGTGTTAAAAATGACGTTAAAACACCATTCAAACATAAAAAAGAATGTATAACACATAGGAATTCTAAATGTTGAGGTCATTTAAGTAAATTTATATGTCTCTATCTTCAGACATCCACGTATTTGGAGTTGTTTGCCCAGCTGCAGGAGTTGGGATTTAGTGGCGAGAAAATCAAAGATGCCCTCATCCAAACCGACAATGACCGAGAGAAAGCTCTCGACATTCTTACTGCATTATGATCACTGCAGAACAGCATTATCTCCCTTGCTTGTATTTGCTTGTGCAGACTCGGGATGGACATCATTTATTTATTATATGGTCTTGATGATTTTACTCACCTTTGTAACCAGTTAATGAATGCATGCATATCAAGTTGATGTTGATCTATAAAATGGTGGGCGTGTGGCCGTCCGTTGTTTCCACACGATATCTTGTGTACATGCTAGCCCTGATTGTACACAAGGTGACCCACCTTTTATACGCTAGTTTGTGATCTTGATTACCCAGGTCAAGGTTTATTATTCCGACTGGTTCTGGAATGCCATCTGTTAGTTTTAAGCCATGCAAGTGTTATATACCGGTATTATGCCATAATAAATCAGTTGCTTTATTTTTATCCAGTTTTGTTTTCAAATTAGGGAAGTAGGGATGCAATTTATTTTATTGTTGAGCCTGTTTACTGATCTAGACTTAGCGGTCACAATGTTATCTGGGGTTACGCGTGTTGGTTTGTTCGACTTTAATTCTTGCAGGGTCTGCTACGACATGCTGCCTATCTTGCGCCTTTCTTGCAGGAGTTTCACCAAACTCCACCAGAATATTCATCATATTGCAGGAGTTTCACCAAACTCCACCAGAATATTCATTTAATGCATTCATCATCATGTGCAAAATTTCGGGTCACTGTGATCTGCTTTGAACGAAATATAGGTCATGTCCAGTCTCCGCTACGACATGCATCCGTCACCGTTAATGATATTAATTAAAATTAAACATTAAGTATATAAAGAACGAATATCTCATGGGTTTGAGATTGGTGTTAGTCAAACCAAAAAGCTGGAGTACTTCACCATAGGGTTCGACATGCAGGTCGTGGCCTAAGCAGCAGATGTGATATTTAAGTCTCTTAAAGCACATTTCTAATCCACTGGCAATACAGATATAATATGGTTTCTGTTATCTGAATAATAGACACCAGTAAACCACCAAAAATGGAGGTGGTTAGGGGTGTGGGGATACTAATCTAATCTTTATTATGGCCACAAATACATGATTGATTGATTGAATTGGATTTTATAGTCACACCAACAGCTAAGGTCATATGGCAACTTTCCAGCTTCCATTGGTGGAGGAAGACCCCAGGTGCCCCTCCGGGCAATTTTCGTGTACGGGCAGGCACCTGGGTAGAACCACCGACGTTCCGCAAGCCAGCTGGATAGCTTCCTCACATAAAGATCCTAGCATAAATACATGAAGGAGAAAATGCGAAAATTGATAATTTGAGTTTATTATAAATTAACTCCATAAACTTTCTTATTATAAAATTTAATGACATTGCTTGCACATGAAATCCCAACCATTTTGCATCTAGATTGATTATAAATATTTTATAGCATATATGATTTAAAGCTAGTAGTTTAAATGCATTTAATCACTTAGTTTATTGTCATTGATAGAATTTCATTGCAATTATTTGTTTCAGTAGTAAGCAGCTTTGACAGCTCAATAGATTATGTTTTGTGCTCAAGAGCTGCAGACTCTGCCCCACGGCAGTTGCATGTCATCTCGTCATCTCGGCTCTCTCTGAGGTTGGCTGTGTTAAACAGACTGAAAACCTATTTCACAGACTGAAAACCTATTTCATTTCATTGTTTTGGTAGTAGCTTTATTTAATTTACACATTTCCAATGTATTTTATTATATTCCAAATCTGACAGAGATTTTATCAAAGATTGGGTGGGGAGGGGTGGGTGGAAGGGACACAAAAAGTGGGAAAATGTCACAAAACAGAGAAAAGGGTCAAATAAAAAAATAAAGTTGAAGTGACCAACGAAAACTATTTCCAAAAGCTTGAACTTCAAACCGGTCACCTTTTTACTAAAGGGGCTGAACTGTGGTCAAGATCTAATGTATTTTCTTATTTTGTAATGCTATGTCTTGAAACTGCTTTTCAGTAATATTTGTGAAAGATTCTTTATAGGCATTTTTAGCTCTACTGATCAGAGATCAGCAGAGCTTATGCCGTGGTGCGGCGTCCGTCTGTCCGTCTGTCTGTCCGTAAACTTTTATTTGTAGCGACAACTCCTCTGAAACTACAGAATGGATATTCATGAAACTTTACAGAAATGTTGCCCATAAAGTCTAGTTGATCCTAGCAAAAATTCATGTTGATGTGAAATCCAAGATGGCCGCCAAAGCTAAAAATAGAGTTTTAAAATACAAGTTTGTAGCGACTACTTCTTGAAAACTATAAGTGATATTGATATGGGACTTTTTCTAAAATGATCAGCATGACATGATGTTGATCCTTGTCAAAAATCGTTTTGATTCAACGTTAAACATGGCTGCCAGCGGCCATCTTTGTTTACATAGAGTTATATAGTAAAAACTTGTAGCGACTACTTCTCTGAAACTACTTGACGGATTGTCATGAAACTTTACAGGAATGTTATTCTTGATGTCTTATTGATCCTAGTAAAATTTCAGATCTGCCAGAAATTCAAGATGGCCGTCACAGCTAAAAATAGATTTTTAAAAAATAAGTTTGTAGCGACTACTTCTTGAAAACTATAAGTGATATTGATATGGGACTTTTTCTAAAATGATCAGCATGACATGATGTTGATCCTTGTGGAAAATTATTTTGATTCGACGTTAAACATGGCTGCCAGTGGCCATCTTTGGTTACATAGAGTTATATAGTAAAAACTTGTAGCGACTACTCCTCTGAAACTACTTGACGGATGTTCATGAAACTTCACAGGAATGTTGCTCTTGATGTCTAGTTGATCCTAGAAAAATTTCAGGTCGGCCGGAAATTCAAGATGGTCGCCACAGCTAAAAATAGATTTAAAATAAATAAGTTTGTAGCGACTACTTCTTCAAAACTATAAGAGATATTGATATGGGACTTTTTCTAAAATGATCAGTATGACATGATGTTGGTCCTGGTTGAAAATCGTTTTGATTTGACGTTAAACATGGCTACCAGCGGCCATCTTTGTTTACATAGAGTTATATAATGAAAACTTGTAGCGACTACTCCTCTGAAACAACTTGACGGATTTTCATGAAACTTCACAGGAATGTTGCTCTTAATGTCTAATTGATCCTAGCAAAATTTCAGGTCGGCCGGAAATTCAAGATGGCCGCCACGGTTAAAAATAGATTTTCAAAAAACAAGTAGCGACTACTTCCTGAAATCAAAATCAATCAGTAGAGCTTCAAGGTCATTGACCTCTTGTTATTTTTATAAGTGAGAATCTTTAAACCTTTGCATAAATATGAGGTTTTGTTAACTTTTTGCACTTTAAACAGACGTATATTCAAGCTTAAAACACTTGTATTTGATGTTAAGATTGACTCAATATTCAATTAATACTGAAAAGCAACAAACACGAGGCAAAAGAAGCCGGCTCGGTTTTATTGAGTGCAACACCTCACATGCCTCTTAAGCGGTATTCAACAGATGTGACTTGATCCAATGAACTTAAAGTAGCAAAGAATAGGTCCACTGCAGATCCTGTTGGAGGGGTAGGCAGAGGGGTAGACCCCACTAATTCATGTTCATTTTATCATGTTTAGTTCATGCTCATTAAAGGTCTTCATCATGACCCCTGCATTGTTTCAGGTGCCAGCGTAAATGGAGTGTCTATAATAGAATTTACAGCAATTCTGCAGGTGAGAAGGTTCTAGGCCCATTCTCCATATTTTATCTCGATGTACATGGAGAATGAGCCTGGCATATTCATTCCTGTTGGGCACCATATAACCTTTCATGTGTTGATGCACCTTAAAACCCCAATTCAATTCAATCCTGCCAACAACAGCCAGATTTTACAACATATGTACACCGTTTCTAAACCTACTGACAACAAGTTATATATATATATATATATATAACAACATTTTGAGAATCCAAAATATAGACACAATATAAACAGCTTTAACCAGCCAGGCCAAAGCCTAAAACTGGAGCATTGAATTAAAGAGTTACTAACTCATAATTCATTTTACATGTGTGGTTGCAGGGGTAAAATACAACCACTGCAATCTCACAAACACATCGTGACATGCAGAGGGGTAGGCCCCCCACCCCCCCATTCATATTCATTTTGTCTTTTTTTATCATGCTCATTCTTACACCTGGATAGGATTTTGATAAACACTTTTGTAGTGGAATGTTGCCGTTATCTGGCAGATTAGGCTTTAAGTACTTAATGGTAGTTGGTGTCAGGTTCTTGCTGTAAATACCTGTACCGGTAATTGTAATTTGTTGCTGAAATTTGCCAGATTTTTTATGAAAGGTTAGGATTACAGATAATAACAAGAACTATCACTGAAGGTGATGAATACCCCCGCTTTTTAAGTCAAACAAAGGGCCATAATTCTATAATAAATCAGGCAGTCAACAATAGGTGATGTAGAGGGACAAACGTCATCAGTTGTATAGAGTACATGAAGTTTGGGAACAACCCATTCAAAACTGTTCGAGAAATACTAGTTAAAAGAATGTGTCACGAAGTGGCAGACAGCGATTCCAATATGGCATCCACTTCACTTTGTGAATCTTAGTAACAGGGTATGATATATTTATATAATACATTCCTATCTATGACTTATAACCTGTTTATCAATTTCTGACAGTGAAAACACAACTTATATCACTGCACTGATATTTCCCTATTCTGCAACTCTCTTGGCACGTGTAAATCAGTTGCGCTTTATTAAACTTGATGTCAACATCTTGTGTGTAAATGCTTGCCTACGCTTCACTAGTCTTCTTTGTTTTACTTTAATAAACGTGTTGAACATTATTTTTTTTATGTGTTATTTAACGAGGATAATCATGAAGGTGTATAATAAACAGATCACCTGTAACTGCAGAGATATTATTATAGTATCTTCATTAAAAGGACACATGGTAATCTTGAGTTTTATTCAAACATTAAAATGTGCACCTCAATTTAGCTATCCTGCGTCATTTTGACTTTAAACCTGCTTGCATATAATTAAATAAAAAAAATCAAATTTTCTTCACTATTTTACCAAACTTTTAAAATATTATTGATGCACTATTCTAAAAAGTTAGTTATATGTAAAAATAACTTGCTTTGAACTATTCTAACAATTACTATTAATGATTGAATAAATGCAAGTGAAGAGTGAAAACTAACCGGACATAGAGTTTTTAAAAAATTAAGTTTAAAGGGACACGAGTATGTTTATCGAGTATGACAATTACTATCTCATTTTATTAATCTAGAAAAATTGTTTAATTTATTATTGGTGCGATATAATATATAGTTAGTAATATGTAAAAACAATTTACTTGCACTGTTCTGCCCCGTGTGGTTCTTGGGGGCCCCGTTTGGTCACGGGGGCAAAGAATAGGGCCACTGCAGATCCCTTTGGAGGGATAGGCAGAGGGGTAGAATCCCCCCAAATTCATGTTCATTTTATCATTTTTTGTTCATGTTCATTAAAGGTCTTCATCATGATCCCTGCATTGTTTCAGGTGCTATCTCGCTTGCATCAAAAGAGCAGTGGCAGAAAAACAATAACGTGGCTCCAGCGTAAATGGAGTTTCTACGATAGAATTGGCAGCAACTCTGCAGTTCAGGGTGAGAAGGTTCTAGGCCCATTTTCCATATTTTATCTCGATGTACATGGAAGATGAGCCTGGCATGTTCATGCCTTTTAGGCGCCATATAACCTTTTCATGTGTTGGTGCGCCTTAAAACCCCAATTCAATTCAATTCAATTGCACTGTTCTTATAATTAATATTAATGTTTGAACAAATGCAAGATATGTAGGAAAACTAACGGGACGCGTAGAGTTTTTAAAAAATCAAGATTGTCGTGTGTCCCTTTAAAGTTTTCTTACATAGTAAAACCTGGCAACATTGTTGTAGCATTAGCTGTCGTGCATCAAATTTGTGTTGAAATTTGGTGTTCATCAACATCTTTGTTCGGTTGATGCTTACAACATTGTATGTCTCGGTTACCTTTGCAACGATTGAAAAGTGCATCCTTATGCAACTTTATGTAGGTGCACTTGTTCCTAACGCCCCATGTGGTTCCCAGGGGCCCCCGTTTGGTCACGGGGCAAAGAATAAGGCCACTGCAGATCCCTTTGGAGGGATCCCCCCCAAATTCATGTACATTTTATGTTCATGTTCATTAAAGGTCTTCATCATGATCCCTGCATTGTTTCAGGTGCCATCTCGCTCACATCAAAAGAGCAGTGGCAGAAAAACAATAAACGTGGCTCCAGCGTAAATGGAGTTTTTACGCTAGAATTTGCAGCAACTCTGCAGTTCAGGGTGAGAAGGTTCTAGGCCCATTTTCCATATTTTATCTCAATGTACATGGAGGATGAGCCTGGCATGTTCATGCCTGTTAAGCGCCATATAATCTTTCATGTGTTGGTGCGCTTTAAAACCCAATTCAATTCAATTTGTTCCTAAACCCGCGATTAATCAAGGTGTCATTTGTCATTTTAACGGTACTAATAATTTTGTGCAATAGATGACAATTGAAGATTGTATGTATCAAAAGTTGTCACCTTGATGAATGTTGTTTTACTTTTGTTGTTAGTTTTTCATGTTTTAAACAAAACTAAAAAGTCTTTCATTTTGCTTGTAAATGATCAATTTTGTGACATTTGTTATTTTCTGCGAATCTGTGACCTTGTTATCACGTGAATGTGGCATACTTATGTGAATCGTGAAATCTGTGAATATATATGATATGAAACTGTGACATACGTTTGTGACGTACGGTTTGTGTGTTATTGTTTGTGACATATGTTTGTATGTTGTTAAATGTGTACTTGTAAAAACAATCAATGCTGAATACAGTGTATTCTAATCAGAATTGAGTTCTCGTTTTCTTTTGTATGAATAGGTTGGTTGACTGGTGTTTTATGTCATTTTCAACACAGTTAACGCAAGATATGAAATTCGATGTTTGGTAGTGGAGGGCAGACAACTCACTTTTCCTGGGTAGAACCAGTACTGTATACCTCCTGCATCCGCAAGAATAGACACTTTCTCAAAGTTGTAGCATTTCTTCTAAACTCTCAAGTTCTTCATCTATATCATTTTATACGACTGCTCAAAAACTGCTCTACTCATTTTGGCCGAAATGACCTTTGAACAAAACTTGACCTTGACTGGGACCTTTATATGCTGTTACGGTCACTTATTAAACTACTGTCATGAAGTGTATATATTAACAGTTTGATAAAGAAATATGAAGATATGAAAAAGTTAAGCGAGTGTTAATGTTTTTTATGTCAAAGGGGCTCGTGATGAATAAGCATCAGACAAAATGATTCCTATGTATTGCGTTTTCTTTGAAAAAGCGACAAAATAAGTCGCAGCATTATTTGGTTCTTACGCTCCCCACAAATTTGAGGCAGCATATAGGCGCTGCTTGGCCGTCCTTAATAATTCCTGTCCGGAGCGTAACTTCAAAACTTAGAACAGGACTGGAATGTAACTTCACACAATGATGAGGTCAATAGAGGAAGTGCAAGAACCATAACTCTATCTTAATTAAAAATTAAGGGTTATTGCCCTTTGTAATTTTCTGCTTTCAATTCTTGTCAGCCTCAGGACCATAACTTGAAAACTACTACTGTACAAAAAAAAAAATGATGGCGCAGAGCACAAGAACCATAAGTATAAATTAAAGCTTGAGTAACTACAGAATTATCTCTCTTTGTACATACATTTATGTTCATATAACGTGTGTATCTTAAAGAGGCACTACCTATATCTACGCGATTTTTAATGTAAAATATTAAATACTCCATATTAAAGCATTTATATGTACCGGTATGCAAAGCTATTTTATGAGTATTCTAAGAAGCAACACGGTTCGTATTCCAGTTCTGTAAATTATTAATTATGATCAAAACAATATCTTAAATAAAATGCTGCCCAGCCGTTTATTCCTGCCGGAGAACTACGAGTTTTGATTTTATCGGACATGCGCAATGCCATTCAGTTGAACGAAAACAAACTACTCGGGGGCAGTTCCGATAGTTAACGAATCGATCGGAACTCGTCGCCAATCCGACGAGGCAGTTCCGATTGTAAACAAATAAGATCGGAAAACCTTCGTAATCGGCTTGTCTAAAACAATTACGAATACAATTAAAAAATCCGATCTTTTCTATCCTGTTTTTCCCCAGCAAAACGCATATTACATGGGGTGAAATTATTGCCGTTTACCTTTTTCATAGTCCTCTTTACAATTAAGTAAAGTTTATATCAATTGGTGGACAAAAAGACATAGGTAGAGCATCTTTAAATGTAATGGATTCCAATTCTTCTTTTAATTGGTAGGCAACGTTATGTTATTGCATTTGGCCTTGTATTAGAAAACCACTTGAATGTATCATATAACACACGGACCTAACAAAAGTCATGAACACTTTTCTTTTAACTTTTTTGTTTGTGGCAAAGAATAGGGCCACTGCAGATCCTGTTGGAGGGTAAGCAGAGGAGTAGAACCCCCCACATTCCCCAAATTCATGTTCATTTTATCATTTTTTGTTCTTGCTCATTAAAGGTCTTCATCATGACCCCTGCATTGTTTCAGGTGCAATCTCGCTCACATCACTAGAGCAGTGGTAGAAAAACATTAAAGTTAACGTGGCTGCAGCATATTAAATAAAATGGAGTGTCTGCAATAGTATTTGCACAAGTTCTGCAGGTGAGAAGGTTCTAGGCCCATACTCCATATTTTATCTCAATGTACATGGAGGATGAGCCTGGCATGTTCA
>JAWPHD010012950.1:0-72034 GCA_037043455.1 Cyrtodaria siliqua
TATAATTTATTATTCTCTGAAAAATCGAATAGTCGAGCTGCGCTGTTCTCCGACAGCTCTTGTTGATGGCTATAATACCTGATTAGCTAATAATTCAAGAGGTAAAATTTAAACATATTTAGTTATTGTATAATTTCAAAAGGGTTCTTACAACATTAGTTGATGTCCTTTTCGACACATATTAAACACATACAGTTAGACAATTATATATATAACGTATTGTTCGGGGCGCTTGTTTCAGTCAAAGTGTTTTTTTTTGAATTTTAAGACAAAATTCAAATAGTACCTAAATAAGATGTATATCGATTAGTATAACAGACATTTTTAGTGGTAAATAAAAATACCTTACTTTTCAAAATCGGTTCAGAAATAAAAAAAAAATCCACATGCGAAATCTGTTTTTCAATGCAAAATCCTGCTGTATCAAAAATGCGAAAAACTATTACTTTTTTATAGAATGTTTATCCAAAAATGGTTTTAATGTGTTGGATAAATGGAAATTAAGTCACTCTGAAAGTTTTATAACAAAATATTAGGACAAACTGAAGTTATTTGAGATTTCATAATTTTTGCTGCCCTAGCAACAGGTAATTTACATTGAAAAAGACCCACCAAAAAGCATTTTGGCTGTAAAATATTTATTTCTCAACCGATTTTTTTATTTACCACTAACAATTCCAGTTCTATTGATATAGTATATATGTCCGTATTTATAATTGCTCATTCTATTTTCGAAAAACCTTCGGCTGAAACAAGTTCCCCAAACAATACACATTATACCATGCCAAGAGCAAAGGTGGTGAGAATAATAAAAAAACAAGCCTCTAGGATATAGTGAAGAAACAAAGAAGTATAACAGTGAGATTGTGTCGTATTCGAAAGAAGGTAGTTAGTCAGCAAGAGTTTCAAAATAAATCTAGGCAAACCTCTTGTGTTTCTCTTTTGTAAGTTGAACAGATGTCAAGTTGAAGATATAATTGTATCGTGTGTAATATCTGTCAAATTAGATATTTATCTTTTGAAACAGGTACTATAAAGAGCCCTGCAGGAATACAGCAGCTATGCAGTTGTCTGTCTTCAACAATCGTGTCTGTGCCAAACACGAAAACTAAACTGCTACACCTAAAGGAGCTACATCTGGTGAACCGTGACCGAACTATAACAACCGCTTTGCTGGACCAGTTTAAACAACTCTCTGGATACAAACCTAAAGGGAGCTACAGTGGAAATGGTAAACATGATCAAAGCAGACGCCCGGGAGATCGAGGTGGATACACAATGTACGATAAACCGTCCGCCTATAAACCGTCCTCCTATAAACCGTCCTCCACAGAAGGATGGGAGCTACATAAACCCATGAATTATACACCGAGTATGAAACAGGTCGAAACCAAGGCCAAAGAAACTAAAGCAAAAAGCCAGTTAGAAGTAACAAAAGCACCTGCTGGTAGTCAATGTATCTACTGCGATAAACAAGCTGCAAATAGCTTGTCTTGCGGACATACGTTTTGCACGGCTTGTTTTGTTCCCATGAAAACAAACAAGGAGTGTTTTAAATGTAAAGTAGATATATTACCTGTTAAAGGCGCTACGAGTGATTCAGATCCAGACGACACATGTCCTATATGTATGGATACCTTTGAAAATCCGAAAAAGTTGAACTGTGGACACAAACTTTGTGGCAAATGCTTGGAGCAGGTGGCGAAGCATAAACCACAGTGCCCAGTTTGCGGGGACATTTTCGGGGCCGTGAAAGGAACACAGCCAGATGGAGAGATGTTTTACAGATATACAAAGGACCGTCTTCCTGGATATAAAGACTGTTGCACGATTGAAATATTCTACGATTTTCCTGGCGGGAAGCAAGGGGTACGGTGTTTAAACGTAATCTGTACGATTGTATATATGCATCTTAATATGGGTTTTGTTAATATAAATATAATTATTTATATAGTAAATATAGTTGATATAATAATGTGTTTTTTTCCCCAATTTCCAATCCTATATTAATACAAGTAAAGATGCAGCTATTAAAGAAGCAATACATAACAAAGTAATACGAGCAGATGGTGACTATATAAGAGTCATCTTAGAAGTCATGCGACTGGTACAATAACTCAAACACTATATACGTAACGTAGAGAGACAGCTTTAATGGAAAATGAATGGCGTCTAAAAAATACCAAACATATGTTTTTCATCAATGTCACAACTTGTATATAAATATATATATATATTGATTGTATCATTACCTTGCGAAGCAAATGCAGTGAGGTGCAGTGAGGCAAAGCAATGGAATGGGTGTGACAAAACACGTCTGACCCGTTGTAAAACACTTTCCAATAATAAGAGTTTTTCATGTAAATAATTGTTTTTAAGAGCAGACTATTATTTTGATGTTCGTTTTTAAGAGCGAGCACCCTCACCCCGGTAAGCCGTACGCAGAAACCCAGAGACGTGCCTTTCTACCGAACAATGATGAAGGGAAGAAGGTCCTGAAGCTGTTGAGGCGAGCGTTCGATAGAAAACTTATCTTTACCATTGGTGAGTCAAGGACAACGGGCAAGGAAGGAAAGATCACGTGGAATGATATTCACCACAAAACCAAGCCAGACGGTGGAACGTCGAAGTAAGTGGTGAAAATAAAGTCTGATAACCAGATAGTTCCATATATTCTTACATGTTAATTTAAGTTAATCCAACCATTTCACAGAAGGCACAGAGATCCGATGGACCATACGTTAGACTCGCTTGTAGCCAAATATGTTATTCTCTTGAAATAAAGATATTATTATTATTATTATTGTTGATATTAAATATTTTATAGTTTCAGTACAACATGTTCTTTTAATAAAAAGTATCAGCAACAGTATATGCTGACCAAGCCAGAGTTTCTAAATGCAACATTGTTTGCAGCTGTGTTAAATAATCTGCCGAGTTCTAAGATTCTGACTTGTAAGCTTATTTAAGGCGAAGAGACGACGTGAGCTAGACTTCTCCGTCGTCGTTGGCTTTTGCTAAAACTTCTTCTCAGAGAGCTGGTTTTTATTTAACACAATCTATAGTTTATGAACATGCTTCGAAAACTTTAAAACGAATGGGATTTAAAACAAAAAAGTTGGTATTCATTTCGAAAAGCTCACAAAGGTAATTGTTTTTTTCTGCGTAAGTTTCAAGGTTGTGAGTATATAATAAATAGAATATAAATAGAATATTTGTTGGTTTGTCGTGAATATAGGATTTATTTTCATCTCGAAGTGAGAAAACTCAAATATTTGAAAATAAATCCTATATTCACTCCAAACCAACAAATATCCTATATATATGCTGTATACGTTACGCTATTTCTATTCGTTGCCAAACTATTGATATAAGTTGAGTGAGCTTTAGAACTCGGAGAAACTGTTTAATTGTTTACGACACTCAGCAGCCGCTATTCACCTATCAGAAAATATTTAATGAATAATCTGAAACGAAGTGCGGACAAAACCAATGTAAATGCATGTTTTTTGCTAGGTCATGTATTTTTACATCAATTCTTCTCATATATCCTATAAACGTATAATATATATATATATATATATATACATTCAGTTTTGGTTACCCAGACCCTACCTACTTGTCCAGAGTACAAGAGGAGTTGACGGCCAAAGGAGTTACAGAATAATTGGATAGAGAATGTGTCGTCGGGTATAACTGACTAGTGGTTATATGAAAACATAGATGGAAGTGGTGGCGGATAGTCGTATATGTCTCACTAGTTGTTATGCCAACACATAGATGCAAGTGGTGACGGATAGTCGTGTATAACTCACTAGTTGTTATGCCAAAACATAGATGCAAGTGGTGACGGATACGACGAAATATTCACTTATGTGATGCAGTAATTTAAGATCATTTTTTTATTACATCTGTGTGTGATGGGCTTCCTACTATACATGACTGCATAATATTATTTGGGTTATTGAAACAGATATTGAAATAAATATATTTATGTTTTGCCTTGCGTCTACAAGAATTTTGTCATCTTGTGTAACCAGCATTGTTTTATAGCTACGTTTTCCTAAATGAGGCCAATTCATGTTGTCATATTAAAGATACACAAGTAACGTAGGTAACAACGCACCTTAGTATTTCACTTTTTTGGACACTTTGCAGTAAGAGGCGAGTAAAGTGAAGCAAATGACAAACGTCATAATGGGGAGATCATATGCAGGCTTAAGTACTCCTTCAGACATGCCTCCGTCATGGAGTGAACCCGCAAGGTGGTCGGTGTGCTAGATGGGTGTGTGGTAGATGTAAACCTACATGCACGAGCGTATATGCTCATCATACATATATTTGTGTTATTTATAAGTTGAAATAACTTATTATCTTGTTAGTTTTACTTGATTACATATCTTACATAGTCTTGTTAGTTTTACTTAATTACATATTTACATATTCTTGTTAAGTTTTACTCGTACCTATGTAAGTTATTTAAGAACTGATTTACAAATGTTCGGCATTGATGCTGTTTTGAACGCCGGTAGTGAATGGCAAATTCCATGAAGCACATTAGTGCGTTTTGGTGAATTAATGGCAAATTTCATGAATTTGCTATTCACCACCGGTGTTCAAAACCGCATTAAAGGGAATATATCGGCAGCAGTAAATATTCATTTGAAATGGTGTGGATGATAATTATACATAATCATACTTTTTTGTTTAAATAAAACTCATTTCGATTAGGCCATTTTCTGGGCTAACTTTTGGGTTAATTGCAATATTTTTGCACTGAATGTGTCTACCTGGGAAAAACCCATCCTATATAATTCCTGCACTGAATGTGTCTACCTGGGAAAAACCTATCCTATATACTTGGAAAATGTACTATGACACCGTTTGAGATTTTATGTTCGGGTGACAGTAACCAGCTAAAAACGTCCCGGATGACAATGCATTCATTTTTGTGCAAAATTTGGCTCTTCTTGGATTGTTTTCAACAAAAATGGAGGATTTTATTGCTATAATGCAGGCCAATGAGGATGGAATTAGATGCATATTCCCTCAAGGCTGAACATTTGCGAATCAATTTTTTATAGTTATATTATTTTCTCGTTGTTTTAATACCAACATAACGTGCATTGGGAGGTTGGTAATGATATGTGCAAGAAAGATAATTATTGCATACGCATTTATCACTTGCATTTACTTTCAGTGTAACAGGAAACGTCAATATTCGCTCATATTCGCTCATGTTGACGTATAGTAAAGTTGTATTGGGTGTGTAATATATACTCGTTTGTGATTGGTGCTATGTTCTGTTCATGTCAAAGCCCCGTGTGGTTGCCGGGGGCGCCGTTTGGTCAAGGGGCAAAGAATACGGCCACTGCAGATCCCTTTGGAGGGGTAGGCAGAGGGGTAGAAACCCCCCAAATCCATGTTCATTTTATCATTTTTTGTTCATGTTCATTAAAGGTCTTCATCATGATCCCTGCATTGTTTCAGGTGCTATCTCGCTCGCATCAAAAGAGCAGTGGCAGAAAAACAATAACGTGGCTTCAGCGTAAATGGAGTTTCTACGATAGAATTTGCAGCAACTCTGCAGTTCAGGGTGAGAAGGTTCTAGGCCCATTTTCCATATTTTATCTCGATGTACATGGAAGATGAGCCTGGCATGTTCATGCCTTTTAGGCGCCATATAACCTTTTCATGTGTTGGTGCGCCTTAAAATCCCAATTCAATTCAATGTTCATGTCAAAGAAAGTATGTCACGTGATGTAAACAATGTTGATTTCGCACGATATAATGACAATATGTTTGTTTCAAATAAATGTTTTTTGGTGAAAATTAAATGTTATAACCTATTTTATTGTTCTAATTTAAAAATACATATGCAATGAAAAGGTTATTAAATTTATATTGGGATACTGGGATATTTGCACTCGTTCATTTCGCGCATAAATATTGGGCCCCTAAGTCGCGAAATATTAATACGCGAAGGAACTCGTGCATATATCCTACACATCTAATAATCTATACATATCGTCAGTGTAGAATAGCCATTTTCTCTGAGGTACACGGGATACGGTCACAGCTAGCTCCGCCTACCACACCGGATGCATACACAGTTAACTCCGCCCACCGAAAAGTAAAGTTTTTAATAGACGTTTTTTTTTCCTTTAAAAGAACGAATCAAGTATTTATACTTTTAAAGCCTTCATTTTTATGCAAGCGTTTATACTAAAACGGGCACCATATCTTGCCCAGTGCTTTATACGTAATGTGACACCATACTTAAAGTTTATTGTTTAACTACATTGTTTATATTTTATGGTTTATGCTATTTCACTGTGCTTTTTCATTTACGTAGGTAAATGTGTTTCATATGTTTTTATTGTTGTTGTTTTGTTGTTGTTATTAGTACATGTTTTCAGTGTATTTAACCATTGTACAGAAAGCGAATTTTCTTTAGAGTTAAAGTGGTCAAGTGGCCACTGACCGTTCCATCTCCGTATTGGCAACCCTTGTATGTTTATGATGTCTCACAATTTGCATTAGTACACACATTTGTTATATCAATAAAATATATCACCGACATATTATCTGCTAGTATTATCTGCCTGCGATCTGTGAGTGCTTCATTTTTGCATCTTCTTTTGTTGTTATATTGAATGTATTACCAAACATTTGTTTTAGGTGTTTTAGCTCACATGAGCCAAAGGCCCGAACGAGCTATTGTGATCATATTTTGTCCTTCGTCTATCCGTTCGCCTGTCCGTCCATCATTTTAAAGGACATCTTCTCTGAAACCGCTTGGAAGATATTGACTTAATTTCAAATTGATGATTTTCCTTTGGAAAACTCTGGTTATTAGATTGGCGAATGTCGTTTGTTGGGCGGGCTGGCGGCGTCAAACTCGTGGTTTCCTTTCAATTACTTCAGTTAGGAATAAGATATCGGAACGAAACTTGCTGTGTAGGTATCTGATATAGACAGGAAGGCAGGGATTACATTTGAGGTCACTGGGTTCAAGGTCAAGGTCGCTGTTACAGAAAAGTAGAAAAATGGTTTCCACTCAATAACTTTAGTTAGGAATGAGCTATTGGAACGAAAATTGATGTGTTAAAAGAAAGGTGTTGCATGTAAAGTTAAGGTCGCTGTTACTAAAATAGAAAAATGATTTCCGCTCAATAACTTTAGTTTGGATTGAGATATTGGAAAGAAATTTGCTGTGTAGGTAGCTCAATGGAAAGGACGGTTAGGATTGCATTTGGAGTCACCGGGATCAAAGTCACTGTTACTAAAAAAAAAAAAAAAATGTTATACTAGTATGTTACTATAAAAGTTTGTAACCTTCAAACATATTTTTCCCAAGAACCACTGAACAGATTTCGACTTGTTTTCTTTTTTAATAATCGGCACTGCCTACACTATCAAGTTTGTTCAAATGAATTCCCCGGGTTTAAAAATGTTTGCGCTACGGGGATCCAAAGTTTATGTACAGAGATTTTGCATGTGTTACATAGACCTATATGGAAACGCTTGAAACGTCTTCTCCGAAACAACAAGGCATATAGCTCGTATATATTGTTAGTAGCATACGTTTCTACCAAGTTTGTTCAAACGGTGAACATGTGCAAATCTGGCATCGCCCCGTTATGTATAGAGTTATAGAAAAATATATTTTTTAAAAAAGCTCTCTGAAACTACAAAAGCTAGAGGTCTAATATTTGCATGAAGCGCAGTCCAGACCCTATTGTACCCATCCCTTTTAGGGCGTCCTATCTGGTCGTCGGGTGGAGGGACGTTACCTTAGAAGCAACAACAACAACAACAATATTTTGCAAGAAGCACAAGCTTATGTTCCTCTACAAAATCTGTTCAAATGGTGACCCTAAGGTTGAAATTTGGCAGCGCCCTAGGAGTTTTTTTTGCATAGACTTATTCTGGAAAAGACTTAACAAATATTTTTCTCAAAAAACAGTAGCCATATAGCTGTCCTATATGCAGCATACACGTTTGGTCCTCTATCAAGTTCGTTAAACTGGTGATACAGTGGTGATATGATAGGAACATGTTTAATGCCAGTGGGTACCGGTTTGAAATAGAGTTACATCGGAAAATCTTCAAAAAAATCTTCTTCTGAACTAGCCAAACCTCTTTATCTGACTCTTTTGTTACTGTTGCAAGTGTCTACAATGGACAAAGGTCATCATCATACGATCGTTTCGAAGATAGTTGGCCCGCTTGTTATTGTGTTACATGAATAGGGATTATAAGAATATTTCATGAGTATCCAGTGAAGACAGGGAATTCCAACAGGGTTGAAGGTTCCCTAATTGAACCGGATCCCAAGATTGATTCTATTTATTGCATACCATATATGCACTGACATACATATATGCACTGACATATTTTGCGCTGACGTCTTCAACTATTAACGTTTTGCATGTTTACACAATGACGTTGTTGATGCGCGACTTTTACCCGCCCCAGTTCAGGTGAAGGATCAGGCTTTCTATCAATCATGCAACACGCGGGTAACGTTATCCGGTATGCAAGAATATACATGTATGATTTAAAAAAAAATCAGTTGACAATTGTTATTATGTCTACATGTGTGTTGTTGAGATCATGTCCTTTATGGAATTATAGAGGAAATGACGATAATTCACAGGGAGGCTATTAATCCAATATTGTACATAACGGTATAAAGATATTTAAAAAACCTAAAAATCTGTAATGCTAGTATGCAAATAAATGTTGGGTTTATGTATAATATATATATATATATATTCTCAAAAGAATTGTCTAATTAAGTAGATGCACATCTCATTTCTATACTGAATTAAGTAGATGTACATCTCATTTCTATACTGAATTAAGTAGATGCATATCTCATTTCTATACTGAATTAAGTAGATGTACATCTCATTTATGTAGATGTACATCTCATTTCTATACTGAATTAAGTAGATGTACATCTCATTTCTATACTGAATTATGTAGATGTACATCTCATTTCTATACTGAATTAAGTAGATGTACATCTCATTTCTATACTGAATTAAGTAGATGCACATCTCATTTCTATACTGAATTAAGTAGATGTACATCTCATTTCTATACTGAATTAAGTAGATGATTTCTATACTGAATTAAGTAGATGTACATCTCATTTCTAAACTGAATTAAATAGATCCACTTCTCATTTCTATACTGAATTAAGTAGATGTACATCTCATTTCTATACTGAATTAAGTAGATGCACATCTCATTTCTATACTGAATTAAGTAGATGTACATCTCATTTCTATACTGAATTAAGTAGATGATTTCTATACTGAATTAAGTAGATGTACATCTCATTTCTATACTGAATTAATTAAGTAGATGCACATCTCATGTCTATACTGAATTAAGTAGATATACATCTCATTTTTATACTGAATTAAGTAGATGCACATCTCATTTCTATACTGAATTAAGTAGATGCACATCTCATGTCTATACTGAATTAAGTAGATGTACATCTCATTTATGTAGATGTACATCTCATTTCTATACTGAATTAAGTAGATGCACATCTCATTTCTATACTGAATTAAGTAGATGTACATCTCATTTCTATACTGAATTAAGTAGATGCACATCTCATTTCTATACTGAATTAAGTAGATAATTTCTATACTGAATTAAGTAGATGTACATCTCATTTCTATACTGAATTAAATAGATCCACTTCTCATTTCTATACTGAATTAATTAAGTAGATGCACATCTCATTTCTATACTGATTGTTCATGGATTTGTCACAGAATAAAGCTAAGATACAATGCAATCCACTGTAATAGCCATGCTTATATACACACCACTGTAATAGCCATGCTTATACACACACTAATATTGTATTACGTATGCTCAGAAAACACTTAAGTATATTCTTTGTTGTACGTATTTTCTCTTTGATGCCATATACTTCAAGTATGACCATGTTCATGCCATATGATAGCACTCGTTTTCAGTGGCTTGTAGAAACTGTACACTTTCCCATAAGCCACCTGTATGACCTGTCAGCTAATATCTAAAGAACTATCAAAAATGGCTCCACTCCGAGGGTATACATATAGAGATTTCACATGCTTAGCATTGATTTATATAGGGAAAAGCGTTAGCAGCTCTTCTCTGAAACCGCTGAACCATTTGCACTAAACGTTTACATGCTTCGGATATGGAGGGGAAAATCAGAAATAAAAAGTAGGTCGATCCAACATTAAAGATGACCAACATTGTTTAAATAGTCTAAACCTTAAACATTTTCTTCTCAAGAACCGCACCATAGCTTGTGACAATTCTTTTTTAGAATTGATCGCTAGGTGCTCAACCAGCAAGTTTGTATTTTTTATCTCCCTGTGGTCAAAATGTTCCGATGTTTGTGTACAGAGATTCCACATATTTTACATAGGCTTGTGTAGGTAAATCATCTTGAATTACTTAAAGGTAATGAAGGTTCTACAAATGAAACTTCGAATACAACATATATTCAGAGAGAAAAAATACAACACGAAATTACACAATGCAAAATAAAAAAATAATGAGAACAAAGTAAGACGTTAAAGCACAAGATATTAATAATACAATATACATGTATCTTATATCGAATGAGATTGACCACGGTGTATAAATATCAGATGTTGACAAAATCAGATATATAAATTCAGTATGAGTAATACATAGACTATTTAAAGTCACATTAATCGAAAAGGATCGATTCTGAGCGTAAACAACATCAGTTACCGTATAGAGTTTCAAAGACTTCACAATTTATGTTGCTGCTAATGGACAAATGCAACACGCAAATTGTATACAAGGTACTGGCACACTAATTGCAATGTGTTTTTTCCCCAGGCTATTGTATGCACCGTTTCATTTTACGTTTGTTATGTAGGCCTGGTACACCGAGCCCATCAAGTGGACATTTAAAAGAAATACAGAGTGTTAATGCAAGTTTTATTTAGTATCATGTTGTCAGGAAAGTCATCAACTAGTTGTATGTGCGGCAAGAACTAGTCCTAGCATATACAACCCGAATTGTTCATGGTCTATTGTTTTCATCATGTTATACACAAATCTAGTTTGACACTTCTTCGAGATAGTCCTTTCTTAGTGTAGTGTTGCCAAGAAGTCTACAGTCCGTTAATAGATGTTCGTTTCGCGGTCACATTTGGTGCAGGAAGTCTGATTTTGTGGTCGGCAGATAATTTTCGTATATAATATCATCGATTCCAATGAGTTACCATTTTCAAGGGCGATTCGCCATGTATTATTAGCTGGAGTCATTGTTGAATGTAAAACTCGGAACCTTTAAAGTCATCGCAGGCATTCGCAACATCTCGATGAATACCATGGAATCATATCTCGAAGTATCTAGAAGGAATCCATATTATGATGGAGTGTTTGTTACGACGCATAGAGCTCCCCTCGAAAATACGCTTCATGAGAGCTCTATAAGTAGCACGCTTACGCACAGCACTCCCATGGAGCTCTGTACGTCTTACGCATGGCTCCCATGGAGCTCTGTGCGTAAGCAGTTTACAATTAGAGATCTATGCGTAAAGGATGTACACACATGTTTTGAGTATCGCTTAAAACGATGCATAACGTTATTCTGTGCATTGTTTTAAGCGATACTGAAAAAATGCGTGTGAACTCAGAGACTGAAAAAATGCGTGTGAACTCAGAGACTGAAAAAATGCGTGTAAACTCAGAGTTCCGTATTTACTTTACTTCATTTTAGCTCACTTGACTTAAAGGCGAAATACTGTAATTCAGACTTTGTCCTTCGCCTTTCGTCCGTCCGTCTATTCGTAATCAATCCGTCTGTCTGTCGTCATATACCTTGTTTGCAAAATAAAACTTAATACGCTTATACGCTCACTTGAAAATCGAGACTGATATGATATGGTATTGTCTCCGTTAGTCCGTTGATCCGTCCGTCCGTTAACAATTTGAATTCAACACGAAAACTCGTGAAGCAGTGCAAACGGAATCATGAAAATGTATACATAGGCTGCACATGGGATGATCCGATGACAACTATTGTAGGTCACTAAGGCATATGTCACGGTCAAGGTGACCTGACATTGAAAACAGTTTCCGTGCTGTAACTCAAGTACCTTTTAACCTAAAATCCACAGACTGTCCATGAAACAAGAACGACCACTCTTGTTTTTGAGGTCACTATGTCAAAGGTTAAAGACACGGCGACTCGACAAATACAAACTCTTCGGCTATCTTTCAACATAGGTTCTTGCAAATACATAGACAGATTGTGGGATTAAGATGATCCCTTTTGTTTTTGAGGGAACTAGTTGTACACCACTAAGTCGAGTATCTTTCAGTCTAGAACCACGAAACTTCATAGGGACACAGCACTTGTATGCGAAAGGAAAATTACTTTTATGACAGGAAAGAACTTTCTATACACTCTATATCGATTTCGACGATTTTTACATGCGAGCCATTTGGAAGTATGATAAAAACAACATCCATTCTGAATCGAACATATTGGACTCATCCAAGTACATTTATATAAAAACAAAATGAAACCAAATACTGTACTTTCCCTCTTAAATAAAAAACATTTATATTGCAGTTAGGAGCTCTATGCTCCAAATTGGAGCTATATACGTAAAGTTTCTTACGCACAGAGCTCTAATGAGACCGCAAATCTCGGTCTAAGCGTCGCTGCAAGGCTTTCCGTGGTATAACTCTCTGAATATCTGTATACGGTAAGGGAAACTGAAAACGATCGCTTTGCAGTTTCACACTCCCTAACATTGTTCTTGATTAATGTGTATTTACCCGTTATCCGCTTACAGCTTGGACACATTCAAGATTGAAGTTGACAAGTTAAAAGATTCATGGTTTACGTATAACGAAAGCAACATAGTTGTCGTGATTGGTGACCAAACGTTTCTGGGGTTTATGTTCAGTAGTCATTACCCGACTCTTGGCAGATATGTTTATCTTGCCAGACAAAAGAGGAAAATCACAGCTAGAGAGCCATGACAAATACCAAACTATGCAAAGGATCCTGAGATTATTTTTCCCAACGGCGGTGGCCAACAGAGTCTCATTTATCATACATATGTGGGTGAAACTCTATAATTTGGTTAAACTATATTTTATTTAAAGAAAGCGTACTATACAAATGTTACATACATTGGATTGGAACAAAAGCAACTGCTTATAGAGATCATTTCCATGGGAACAATGATTTACATGCATAACAATTTACATATATAACGGTTAAGTAAAATATGTTTGCAATAAGAGAAAAAGCAAACACATACTATTATAGTCAGAGAAGGACGAATAACAAAAAACAACAACTGCAAAACGCATTTAAAGGATGCTAAGAAAACATACGTTTTATAGATTAATTATATACATATGAAAGTAATAGTTTTGAGACGTGGACACACTTGACACTACCGCGCGTGTTGCGAGGACCGACCGAGCCACACATCAAGTTCGACAATGAAACCAGTTTCCAAAGGTACATGAGGACAGCTTCGATGATAGACGTATTTATGTCGTAAGTAATCTCTGGCAATCAAAATAATACTGTTCAGCAATACTGTACTGAGCGATGAATGTGGGTGTAAAGAAGGCAACATAATACGAATTGCTGGGTGATTTCTATACATGTATTTTACTGCATATGTCCCTATGTACACGTCTCTAACTGCACATGTCTCTCTGCACACGTCTTTCAAAGCACATGTCTCCATGTACACATATCTCACTGCAGAGGTCTCCCACTGTACCACACGTCTCCCATTGCACACGTCATTCACTGCACATGCCTCTATATGCACGTCTTTCACTGCACGCGTCTCTCACTGTACACGTCTCTCACTGCACATTCTTTCTGCACACGTCCTTCACTGCACATTCTCTCTGCAAACGTCTTACAATGTACATGTTTCTCGTTGCACACGTCTTTCACTGCACACGTCTCTCACTGTACACGTCTCTCACCGCACATGTCTCTCTCTGCACAAGTCCTTCACTGCACATTCTCTCTGCACACGTCTTACACTGTACATGTTTCTCGTTTGCACACGTCTTTTGCTGCACATGCCTCTCACTGCACACGTCTCTCACCGCACATGCCTCTCTCTGCACACGTCTTTCACTCACATCTGTCTCGTTTTAAACGTCTTTCACTGCACACACCTCTTACTGCTCATCTATTTCTCCCTCTCTCTCTCTCTCTCTCTCTCTGCACACATCCTTCACTGCACATGCATCTCTCTCTCTCCCATCTCTCTTCTCTCTCTCTCTCTCTCTCTCTCTCTCTCTCTCTGCACACGTCTTTCACTGCATATGTTTCTCGTTACACACGTCTTTCATGCTACAAAGCGTTTAAAGGTAAAATATGCATGTGTAATGTATTCATAGAAAGTAGAAAGTCCATCACGTAAGTGAACATTTCATTGCCTACGTCAAGAAGCTAGACACATGTATTGATACAACCGCAAGTAAGTTATACCCAACAACACATTATCCATCCATTTATTCCGTTAATCCTTTATCCGCCAGCTCCTCTTGTACTCTGGACAGGTAAGTGGGGTCTGGGTAACCAAAACTGAAAATATATATGCACGACATTTTATACTTTTATATGATAGACGAGAAGAAATAATTTACAAATGTATGACCTTGTAACAAAATTGCATTTACAATATCTTAAGTCCTCGCTTCATCTTGAGAACGTTTAAGGTTATTCAATAAATAAATGTCTGATTGTTGAATATAGAATACTGAATTCCATAATAAATAAATCTCATCTTTTATCGATATGTTGGCAAAACAAAAAACGCGTAACGTATACTGCGTACCAATTATGCTTATAAAATTACCTAAACATGTCAACTTTACGAGGTGTGTGTTTTTGTCTCTTAAACTATATGTAAATAATAGTTACATGTATTATTACTATAATTTGACCCCCAATGCAGGATTATTTTTACCCCAAAGACTACAATTTCGATTGTCTAGAATATAACGATTATTCCTGAAAAAAAGTGGAACAGCCTGCCGTTGCAGACGCTCGTCTGTCACACACTTATAATATAATGATACATGCAAAATAAAGAACTATCTTGTAGTTTCAGAGGAAAAGCTGTTTTAAAGATTTCCCTTTATTACACAATGTAAAACTGTGACACCCTTGAAGGGACCAACTTTGACCCCAGGCTCCCATTTGAACACACTTGGTAGAGGACCATTAGCCCATAAAGCATGCAGAATATTAGACCTCGACCTCTAATAGTTAAGAGAAAATTTGTTTTTAAAGACTGTCTTATGGAAGTCGATGTAAAACAATGACCTCTAGGGCGAGGGAAAATTTGACTCTAGGAACACTATTTGAAGAAACTTGGTACACTGTAAAAAATCCCCGCAAAAGTTTACGGTAAAAGTCCCGGCAGCTGGTTGCCAGGCCATGTACCGTAAAATTACGGTAGTGACCGTAAATAAGTTTTACAGTCAATACCGTAATTTTACGGCACAGGTCCTGGCAACCAGCTGCCGGGACTTTTACCGTACAATTTTACGAGGATGTTTTACCGTAAAATGTTATTTTTCCAGTTAACACACTGAAAATGTTTCAAAGACAGAAATCCCATAACTGTAACTTGACATTATTACAGCGAAACTACTACAATGTATGCAAAAAAACAATAAAATAACAAGTAAGTGACGGGGCAGCACAGCAAAGTCCATTTATAACGCCGTTAGATCTGCTGGCTGTGCTGATTTTAGTGGGTGGGGTACGGACATTTTGAAAACGAGGCTATATGGTAAACTTCTCAACCAGAAGACAGTGCATATTGTAGGGTTAACCAGCAAAACACCAACTTACTTACATCTAATACATAAAGTTACGGCCCAAAGTTACTAAAAAAGACTAACTAAATAAAGTATTTTTTGTTTGTTTTTCAGTATATTTGCAGGTAGGCATACGATGACAATACCTTAGGCCAATTTGACGACAATATCCACAGTAGGGGGCGGTCGAAGGCGGAGCTATGAGCAGAACGAGTTGATACACTTTCAGAACTTTATTTTAAACGAAAAATCAAAGTATACCAGTACTGAGCGGTGTAGGTTGGTCGAAGAGGATTCTTTGACGGGGCGTGAAAGAAGCAGAATGCGTTGCATTTGTTTTGTTATATTTGTATTATAACAAATTATCCCATTTATGTGAAGAATCCTTCCAACAGTTTTATTATGACAATATTATAAAATGTGGAATGTATTGTAAACTGATTCATGTATGGGGTTGTATTACGGGAACATAGTCAGGGTTCTACATTAGATATATGTATGGGGTTGTATTACGGGATAATATTCAGGGTCAGGTTTGTATACGTAATAGGTCGAAATATGTATTGGCTTTAATTAAGAGACAATATCCAGGGTCAGGGTTGTACATGGGCCTGTACTAAAGGTCAGATGTGTACATTATGTATAAGTATGGGCTTGTATCATGTGACAATAGTTAGAGTCAGGTTTGTACATAAGGTACATAAGGTATGTATATATGGACCTGTATTAAAGGAGAATATGTAGGGCCAGGTGTGTACATGGGCTCGTATTATGTGACAATAGTTAGAGTCCGGTTTGTACATAAGGTATATATATGGGCATGTATCAAAGGAGAATATCTAGGGTCAGGTGTGTACATTATGTATATGTATGGACTTATATTGCGTGACAATAGTTAGAGTCAGGTTTGTACATAAGGTATATATATGGGCCTGTAATAAAGGAGAATATCTAGGGTCAGGTGTGTACATAAAGTATATATATGGGCTTGTATTAAAGGACAATATCCAGGGTCAGGTTTGTAGATTAGGTATATGTATGGTCTTGTATTACGGGACATTAGTCAGGGTCAGGTTTGTACATAGGTAATATGTATGACCTTTAATCCAGAGACAATATCCAGGGTCAGGTTTATACATAAGTCGTATATATGGGCCTGTTTTAAAGGACAATATCCAGGGTCAGGTTTGAACGTTTGGTACATGCATTGGCTTGTATTAAGAGACAATATTCAGGGTCAGATTTATACATACGTAGTATATATGGGCCTGTATTAAAGGACACTATCCAGGGTCAGGTTTGTACATCAGGTATATGCATGGGCTTGTATTGAGGAACACTAGTCAGGGTGAGGTTTGTACATAAGATATATGTATGGGGTTGTATTACGGGACAATATCCAGGGTCATGTTTGTACATAACGTATATATATGGGTCTGTATTTCAGGACAATATTCAGGGTCAAGTATGTACATTAGGTATGTGTATGGGCTTGTATTACGGGACAATATCCAGGGTCAGGTTTGTACATAATGTATATGTATGGGCTTGTATTACGGGACAATATCCAGGGTCAGGTTTGTACATAATGTATATGTATGGGCTTGTATTACGGGACAATATCCAGGGTCAGGTTTGTACATTAGGTATATGTATGGGCTTGTATTACGGGACAATATCCAGGGTCGGGATTGTACATAATGTATATGTATGGGCTTGTATTACGGGACAATATCCAGGGTCTGGTTTGTACATAATGTATATGTATGGGCTTGTATTATGGGACAATATCCAGGGTCAGGGTTTTACATAATGTATATGTATGGGTCTGTATTAAAGGACAATATTCAGGGTCAGGTATGTACATAATGTATATGTATGGGCTTGTATTATGGGACAATATTCAGGGTCAGGTATGTACATAATGTATATGTATGGGCTTGTATTATGGGACAATATCAAGGGTCAGGTTTGTACATAATGTATATGTATGGGCTTGTATTACGGGACAATATCCAGGGTCAGGTTTGTACATTAGGTATATGTATGGGCTTGTATTACGGGACAATCTCCAGGGTCAGGATTGTACATAATGTATATGTATGGCCTTGTATTACGGGACAATATCCAGGGTCAGGTTTGTACATAATGTATATGTATGGGCTTGTATTATGGGACAATATCCATGGTCAGGTTTGTACATAATGTATATGTATGGGTCTGTATTAAAGGACAATATTCAGGGTCAGGTATGTACATTAGGTATATGTATGGGCTTGTATTACGGGACAATATCCAGGGTCAGATTTGTACATAATGTATATGTATGGGCTTGTATTACGGGACAATATCCAGGGTCAGGATTGTACATAATGTATATGTATGGCCTTGTATTACGGGACAATATCCAGGGTCAGGTTTGTACATAATGTATATGTATGGGCTTGTATTATGGGACAATATCCAGGGTCAGGTTTGTTCATAATGTATATGTATGGGTCTGTATTAAAGGACAATATTCAGGGTCAGGTATGTACATTAGGTATATGTATGGGCTTGTATTACGGGACAATATCCAGGGTCAGATTTGTACATAATGTATATGTATGGCCTTGTATTATGGGACAATATCCAGGGTCAGGTTTGTACATAATGTATATGTATGGGCTTGTATTACGGGACAATATCCAGGGTCAGGTTTGTACATAATGTATATGTATGGCCTTGTATTATGGGACAATATCCAGCGTGAGGTTTCTACATAACGTATATATATATGGGCCTATATTAAAGGACAATAGTAAGGGTCAGTTTTTTACATTAGGTATATGTATGGCCTTGTATTACGGGACAATATCCAGGGTCAGGTATGTACATTGGGTATATGTATGGGCTTTTACTAAAAGACAATGTCCAGGGTCAGGTATGTACATTATATATAAGTATGAGGTTGTATTACGGGACAATATCCAAGGTCAGGTTTGTACATTAGGTATATGTATGGGCTTGTATTACGGGACAATATCCAGGGTCAGGTTTGTACATTAGGTATATGTATGGGCTTGTATTACGGGACAATATCCAGGGTCAGGATTGTACATAATGTATATGTATGGCCTTGTATTATGAGACAATATCCAGGGTCAGGTATGTACATAATGTATATGTATGGGCTTGTATTATGGGACAATATCCGGGGTCAGGTTTGTACATAATGTATATGTATGGGCTTGTATTACGGGACAATATCCAGGGTCAGGTTTGTACATAATGTATATGTATGGGCTTGTATTACGGGACAATATCCAGGGTCAGGTTTGTACATTTGATATATGTATGGGCTTGTATTACGGGACAATATCCAGGGTCAGGATTGTACATAATGTATATGTATGGCCTTGTATTACGGGACAATATCCAGGGTCAGGTTTGTACATAATGTATATGTATGGGCTTGTATTACGGGACAATATCCAGGGTCAGGTTTGTACATAATGTATATGTATGGGCTTGTATTATGGGACAATATCCAGGGTCAGGTTTGTACTTAATGTATTTCATTTATTACTATATTATAAACACCAGGTTATATTACACCATCTAGCCCTTTGGTCCCACTTTAAAAGTCGATGCCTTAAAATGGTACATCTTTTTATCAAATTTACTATAGTGATGAATTTCAAAGATACCTATATGTAGTAGATATTCAAATTTATGAAGGGTCAAGATAATGATTTATACTAATTTAAAAAAGAATCCGAACACATTTCTTCCACTCGAGGATAATACATCATTCGGCGGAGGATATCAATTCATCGAATTTGCTTATTTATGATCTGTTTTTAGGTGTACTGGTCGGAGGCTTTGTCAGTGTCTTTCTATTAATGAAAGTTCGAAAACTAGCTCTGTTGAACTAGTACCACCAGAGTTATGAGCCCCTTGAATTATCGAAATATGGCAAATTCAGTCTTAAAAAAACTCTAGTATCTTCATTTTTATTTGATCTTTACCAAATTTTACCAGTGCCTTTATATCAATGAAATGAATAAGTTCCAAAACCAGCCAGATCAGATTAATGACACCAGAGTTATGACCCTTGTTTTTCTGAGAAATGCCATATTAAACCTCGTGAACACTCTAGCTCCTCTATATGTTTTATTTGATCTTTAAGAAACTTGGCCAGATTGTTGATATTAATGAAAGCTTGGACAAGTTCGACAACCAGCTCCACGGGGGTCACAAATGGCTGTAACATGTTACAGATTGTATATGTGAGCACAAACTTGCATATGCCTGTAACAGTGAATTTATCTGAATGATTTTTAGCTCACCTGAGCCAAAGGCAGAAAGTGAGCTATTGTGATCACTTTTCAGGGCCATCTTGGCCCTCTTGTTTCGGGCATGATCAAAGAAATATCTTTAACAAATTTCAATGCAAATTGCAGACAAATGAGAGAGATATTCAAAATAATGCTGTAGTGTTGAACAATTTCATATGTGTAGTGATGACACATTTATGATTAAACATTTTTTATTTTTACCGAAAAAATATGTTTTGTTATTTCTGTTTTTGTCCAGAGACTTGTATTACATTTTCTTATGCATGTTGTTAAATCAATTTCTCATGTCACTTCCGTATATTATGATATCTTGTATTAATTGTGAAGGACAACATATATTGTAATAAAGCTCTCCCGTGCAGTTGCTGGGGTAGAATACAACCACTCCCACCCCTGCATATTCATTTTGTCTTTTTTTATGCTCATTCAAAGTATATCAAGACACCGCATATGCAAACATGGAAACGTGGCTCCATCGTAAATGGAGTGTCTACTCTAGAATTTACAGCAACTCTGCAGTTCTGCAGGTCAGAAGGTTCTAGGCACATTCTCCATGTTTTATCTGGATGAGCCAGGCACGTTCATTCCTGTTAGGTGCCATATAACCTTTCGAGTGTTGGTTGCCTTAAAACCCAGTTCATTTCAATTAATAAAGCTTATGTTATCCCCACTTCGCGCTATGCGTCTGTCCGTCCCATCTATTTCGTGTCAAGGGTATATCTTGAACTGGTTGGTGTATTCAAGTAATACTTTGCACAAATTTGCGACCACGGTAAAGGTCACAGTGAGGGTCAAATTCATTTTTGCATAAATGTTTCTTCTATCAAGAGATTGTAAAATTCAGCGGTGCGTGTTGAAGGTCAAGGTCGCAATAAAGGTCAACGGTCACATTTAAGGTCTTGATTTGTGTCCGGGCTTTATATGTGGAACGGCTTGGCGTATTAGAATAATATTATGTACAAATACTGCTTATATATCAAGACAATGTGTTGCGCGCATCTTTTAATTGTAGTTTGTCTAATAAAAAAATCTAATACATACACCTTTTACAAACCTGACCCTGGATATTGTCCTTTAATGGAGAGAGGTCCATTAATACGACTTGTGTACAAACCTTACCTTGACTATTGTCCCGTAATACGAGCCCATACATATACCTAATAACCCTGGATATTGTCTCTTAATGCAAGCCCGTTTAATGTTATATTGTGAATCTAATGTACCAACCTGACCCTGGATAGTACAAGCCCATACATTTACGTAATGTAAAAAACCGACCCTGGAAATTGTCCCATAATACAAGCCCATACATATATGTCATGTACAAACCTGACCCTGGATATTGTTATACATATATTTAATGTAGAAACCTGAGCCTGATTATTGTCCCGTAATACAAGCCCATACAAATACCTAACGTACATAGCTGACCCTGGATATTGTCCCTTAATACAAGCCCATACATATACCTAATGTAAAAAGCTGACCCTGAATATTGTCCTTTAATACAGGCCCATATATATATGTTATGTACAAACATTACCCTGGATATTGTCCAATAATACAAGCCCATACATATACGTTATGTAGAAACCTGACCCTGTATATTGTCCCGTAATACAACCCCGTACATGTACCTAATGTACATACCTGACCCTGGATATTGTCCTTTAATAAAAGCCCATACATATACCTAATGTACAAACCTGACCCTGGATATTGTCCGGAAATACAACCCAATACATATATCTAATGTACAAACCTGACCCTGATTATTGTCCCGTAGTACAAGCCCATACAAATATCTAACGTACATATCTGACCCTGGATATTGTCCTTTAATACACATTATACGTTATGTAGAAACCTGACCCTGGATATTGTCCCGAAATGCAAACCCATACATATATCTAATGTACTACCTGACCTGGATATTGTCCCTTAAAAAAAGCCCATACATATGCCTAATGTAAAAAACTGACCCTGAATATTGTCCTTTAATACAGGCTCATATATATACGTTATGTACAAGCCTGACCCTGGATATTGTCCCGAAATACAACCTCGTACATATATATAATGTAGAAACCTGACCCTGATTATTGTCCCGTAATACAAGCTCATACACATATCTGACCCTGGATATTGTCCTTTAATAAAAGCCCATACATATACCTAATGTACAAAACTGACCCTGAATATTGTCCTTTAATACAGGCGCATATATATACGTTATGTACAAAACTGTGTGCGCCCTGGATATTGTCCCATAATACAAGCCCATACATATACATTATGTACAAATCTGACCCTGGATATTGTCCCGTAATACAAGCCCATACATATACCTAATGTACATACCTGACCCTGAATATTGTCCTTTAATACAGACCCATACATATACATTATGTACAAACCTGACCCTGGATTTTGTCCCATAATACAAGGCCATACATATACATTATGTACAATCCTGACCCTGGATATTGTCCCGTAATACAAGCCCATACATATACCTAATGTACAAACCTGACCCTGGATATTGTCCCGTAATACAAGCCCATACATATACATTATGTACAAACCTGACCCTGGATATTGTCCCATAATACAAGGCCATACATATACATTATGTACAAATCTGACCTTGGATATTGTCCCGTAATACAAGCCCATACATATACATTATGTACATACCTGACCCTGAATTTTATCCTTTAATACAGACCCATACATATACATTATGTACAAACCTGACCCTGGATATTGTCCTTTAATACAGACCCATACGTATACATTACGTAGAAACCTGACCCTGGATATTGTCCCATAATACAAGCCCATACATATACATTATGTACATACCTGACCCTGAATATTGTCCTTTAATACAGACCCATACATATACATTATGTACAAACCTGACCCTGGATATTGTCACATAATACAAGGCCATACATATACCTAATGTACATACCTGACCCTGAATATTGTCCTTTAATACAGACCCATACATATACATTATGTACAAACCTGACCCTGGATATTGTCCCGTAATACAAGCACATACATATGCCTAATGTAAAAAACTGACCCTGAATATTGTCCTTTAATACAGGCTCATATATATACGTTATGTACAAGCCTGACCCTGGATATTATCCCGAAATACAACCTCGTACATATATATAATGTAGAAACCTGACCCTGATTATTGTCCCGTAATACAAGCTCATACACATATCTGACCCTGGATATTGTCCTTTAATACTGGCCCATATATATGACTGATGTAGAAACCTGACCGTGGATATTGTCCCGTAATACAATCCCGTACAGGTACCTAATGTACATACCTGACCTTGGATATTGTCCTTTAATAAAAGCCCATACATATACCTAATGTACAAAACTGACCCTGAATATTGTCCTTTAATACAGGCGCATATATATACGTTATGTACAAAACTGTGTGCGCCCTGGATATTGTCCCATAATACAAGCCCATACATATACATTATGTACAAATCTGACCCTGGATATTGTCCCGTAATACAAGCCTATACATATACCTAATGTACATACCTGACCCTGAATATTGTCCTTTAATACAGACCCATACATATACATTATGTACAAACCTGACCCTGGATATTGTCCCATAATACAAGGCCATACATATACATTATGTACAATCCTGACCCTGGATATTGTCCCGTAATACAAGCCCATACATATACCTAATGTACAAACCTGACCCTGGATATTGTCCCGTAATACAAGCCCATACATATACATTATGTACATACCTGACCCTGAATATTGTTCTTGAATACAGACCCATACATATACATTATGTACAAACCTGACCCTGGATATTGTCCCATAATACAAGCCCATACATATACATTATGTACATACCTGACCCTGAATATTATCCTTTAATACAGACCCATACATATACATTATGTACAAACCTGACCCTGGATATTGTCCTTTAATACAGACCCATACATATACATTACGTAGAAACCTGACCCTGGATATTGTCCCATAATACAAGCCCATACATATACATTATGTACCCACCTGACCCTGAATATTGTCCTTTAATACAGACCCATACATATACATTATGTACAAACCTGACCCTGGATATTGTCACATAATACAAGGCCATACATATACCTAATGTACATACCTGACCCTGAATATTGTCCTTTAATACAGACCCATACATATACATTATGTACAAACCTGACCCTGGATATTGTCCCGTAATACAAGCACATACATATACCTAATGTACATACCTGACCCTGAATATTGTCCTTTAATACAGACCCATACATATACATTATGTACAAACCTGACCCTGGATATTGTCCCATAATACATGGCCATACATATACATTATGTACAATCCTGACCCTGGATATTGTCCCGTAATACAAGCCCATACATATACCTAATGTACAAACCTGACCCTGGATATTGTCCCGTAATACAAGCCCATACATATACATTATGTACAAACCTGACCCTGGATATTGTCCCATAATACAAGGCCATACATATACATTATGTACAAATCTGACCCTGGATATTGTCCCGTAATACAAGCCCATATATATACATTATGTACATACCTGACCCTGAATATTGTCCTTTAATACAGACCCATACATATACATTATGTACAAACCTGACCCTGGATATTGTCCCATAATACAAGCCCATACATATACATTATGTACATACCTGACCCTGAATATTATCCTTTAATACAGACCCATACATATACATTATGTACAAACCTGACCCTGGATATTGTCCTTTAATACAGACCCATACGTATACATTACGTAGAAACCTGACCCTGGATATTGTCCCATAATACAAGCCCATACATATACATTATGTACATACCTGACCCTGAATATTGTCCTTTAATACAGACCCATACATATACATTATGTACAAACATGACCCTGGATATTGTCACATAATACAAGGCCATACATATACCTAATGTACATACCTGACCCTGAATATTGTCCTTTAATACAGACCCATACATATACATTATGTACAAACCTGACCCTGGATATTGTCCCATAATACAAGCCCATACATATACATTATGTACAAACCTGACCCTGGATATTGTCCCATAATACAAGGCCATACATATACCTAATGTACAAACCTGACCCTGGATATTGTCCCGTAATACAAGCCCATACATATATACCTAATGTACATACCTGACCCTGAATATTGTCCTTTAATACAGACCCATACATATACATTATGTACAAACCTGACTCTGGATATTGTCCCATAATACAAGCCAATATTTATACATTATGTACAAACCTGACCCTGGATATTGTCCCATAATACAAGGCCATACATATACATTATGTACAAACCTGACCCTGGATATTGTCCCGTAATACAAGCCCATACATATATCAAATGTACATACCTGACCCTGGATATTGTCCCATAATACAAGGCCATACATATACATTATGTACAATCATGACCCTGGATATTGTCCTTTAAAACAGGCCCATATATACGACTTATGTATAAACCTGACCCTGGATATTGTCTCTTGATTAAAGGTCATACATATTACCCATGTACAAACCTGACCCTGACTAATGTCCCGTAATACAAGACCATACATATACCTAATGTACACACCTGACCCTAGATATTCTCCTTTATTACAGGCCCATATATATACCTTATGTACAAACCTGACTCTAACTATTGTCACGTAATACAAGTCCATACATATACATAATGTACACACCTGACCCTAGATATTCTCCTTTGATAAATGCCCATATATATATCTGATGTACAAATCGGACTAACTATTGTCACATAATACGAGCCCATGTACACACCTGGCCCTACATATTCTCCTTTAATACAGGTCCATATATACATACCTTATGTACCTTATGTACAAACCTGACTCTAACTATTGTCACATGATACAAGCCCATACTTATACATAATGTACACATCTGACCTTTAATACAGGCCCATGTACAACCCTGACCCTGGATATTGTCTCTTAATTAAAGCCAATACATAGTTCGACCTATTACGTATACAAACCTGACCCTGAATATTATCCCGTAATACAACCCCATACATATATCTAATGTAGAACCCTGACTATGTTCCCGTAATACACGCCCATACATGAATCAGTTTACAATACATTCCACATTTTATAATATTGCCATAATAAAACTGTTGGAAGGATTCTTCACAAACTGGGATAATTTGTTATAATACAAATATAACAAAACAAATGCAACGCATTCTGCTTCTTTCACGCCCCGTCAAAGAATCCTCTTCGACCAACCTACACCGCTCAGTACTGGTATACTTTGATTTTTCGTTTAAAATAAAGTTCTGAAAGTGTATCAACTCGCTCTGCTCATAGCTCCGCCTTCGACCGCCCCCTACTGTGGATATTGTCGTCAAATTGGCCTAAGGTATTATCATCGTATGCCTACCATAATTGCACAACGCGTTTCATACCCGTTTCCTATCGCTTCCGTCAAGAAAATACCCAGAATGCAAGGCGGTCACGGTGTAAAACCCATCAATCAAAAACGGGCCCAATGCCGTAGGGAAAATGACGGTATTGCCCGTAAATAATACGGGGAATTTTTACAGTGTAGAGTTAAACATATAGACAAGGGGGTATATATATATAACTTACATAATTTGAGAATCCAAACTCTATACATAGTATAAATGGCTTTAATCAGCCAGACGAAACCCCAAAACTGGAGCGGCGAATTAAGAGTTACCAACTCATAATTCGTTTTACGCATTTTCAATCACGGGTATTTTCCTAAAACTCGACACATTTACATTATTATATGACCTGTACACCTAGATAGAGTTTCGATAAACGGTTGTGAAGTGTAATTTTGATATTATTTGGCGGGTTCATTAAAGATTTAAATTTCCTACATACATCTATGTAAAACGGTGCCCCACGGGCATTTCCAAATTTGACCCCAGTCTTGTTTGTCTATTACTTCCCACAATGTTCAACTGATTGTTTCGAAACTTTACAGGATGCCTACCTATGACGTCAAGATGTGCAAATCGATACGGTGTTAACACTGCGTTTGTAACCGGAGTTACAGTTCTTTTCCCCCCTAAAACTTTACGTTTTTCGAGGATTGTTTTAAGTGGGGACATCAGTGTCCCATGGACACATTTCTTGTTTGTTTTTTTGTGTTTTTTTACAATTTCCTGTAAAAAATATTTATATACGGTTTATAAACCTGGGGACTTTATTTAAACGATTTTGATCTTCGAGGGTATATTGATCATCAGGGACTCGTTTTATGAAACATCTAAAGAAAAGTTTAATCGTAGTTTAAACCATTAATGAATTGTTTTATTTTCATGATTTTAAGTAAAACAAATACAAAGATACTGAACCAAACAGCTAACGCACCAGTAGACAATACCTTTAACCCTTTCGCCGCCAACTTTTAAATGTCGTCTGCTAAAATTTAAATTCCAACCTTCCAGTGATATTTTGTATATTAAGTGTTATGGAAAACATTCTTACCGAGTGGGTACAGTGTAAACCCTGATCAGTATGCACATTATGGACAGGTTGATCTGGGTTTACACTGGTCGCAAAAATCAATGCCTTCGACTGTGGCAGCGAAAGGGTTAATGTATAAACTTATTATATGCCGACTGGCATCGTTGGAGACAGTTGATTTAAATATTGTTGTTTTTAAATTTGCAGTCGTTATTGACAAGATATTTGTCTCGTTCAGAATGAAATTTGTTTTGATTTATTGATTGTTATTGTTGAGATATTAAAGGTATTGTCTACTTGGTTCAGTATATGTTCTTTAATCTAGCTGATACATATATTGTTCATGCAATACTTTCACCCTTTATTGTTTGCTTCCAATGCTGTTAAGGACAATGGAGGAGGCTATTTTATTTTGACTACCGAAGGTAACGGTAACGATTATTGTAAGTTGTTTCATAAAATAGGGTCCAGGAGTATCTGTGGAGATTTGTCAAAATGATCCTAGAGCTTTCTGAGAAGAAGTTTTTTTGAAAAACTTTAACGACGATGGGCGAACAGCGGTCACAGTATCTTAATCACGTTGAGACTTTGGCTTATATTAGCTATGACAATAGAAAACACGTATTTAAATGGTTTTAAATGACACAATAGATGGATATTGAAACAATGTATATGCCTAAGCAGTGTGAGCCGACTTATATATAATAAACATAATTCATACGACTGTTGTTGTGGGTTAAAATCCACTATACATGCTCTATAGACTTTTTCTTACTTATGTTGCAGGCCTTCCACAACGTAGATGCAGCAACTTTGAACTCGGAGAGAATATGATGATTTCCGGATTTTAGAGAGAAATGCGTCAGTTTAACCGTTGTTCATCAATGGATTTAACGTCAATATTATTCTGAAAATGCTCCAGACTTTACCAAATTGTAGGTAAAAAAGCAAAGAGAACGAAAACACGTGTCAACACTAGACCGCCGCTCAATATGTCATGCACCCCACCCTACCCCACTCTCTCCCACGCACACGCCTTAAACACACAAACACGACTCCTGTGTTTGTACTACTTCTGAGATTCCTGAAAAAATGTTTTATAGATAAAGTTAAATGGACATGCAAGAATATTAGACACTACATGACTCTCGTATTATATTTTTCATTCATTACTTACTTCGACCTGCCACCGTCTGGCTGAGTTTTGTGGTGAATATTATTCAAGATAATGGTTCCTTCCTTGCCGGTTGTCCTTGACTCACCAATGGTAAAGATAAGTCTTCTGTCGAACGCTCGCCTTAACAGCTTCAGAATCTTTCTCCCTTTATCGTTGTCCGGTAGAAAGGCGCGTCTCTGGGTTCCTGCATACGGCTTACCGGGGCGAGGGTGCACGATCTAAAAAATGAGCATAAAAGTAATAGTATGCCCTTCAAATAATTATTTAGAGGAAAGACTGTTATTATTGGAAAGTGTTATACAACGGGTCATTTTGTCACACCAATTCACTTGCTTTGCCTTATTGTGTCGCACTTCATTTGCTTCTCAAGGCAGTAATACAATCAAACATTAGCCGTAACTTTAAGATTATAAAACACAAAATAATGACGTTGACAAACATTACACCACTACCATTATTGAATATTTACTAAATAGAAGTAAAATGTTTTGACGGAATTTAAAAGAGGTACAAAAATTTAGCATTTCATAGGATTGAACTCCAAGCCCATATTAAAATTACACTTGCCAGTTAGGCAAACGAGCTCCCGATTAAGCTAACTGGGACAGAAATGCGATGCAATCAAAACCTAATGCGCTAATGGATATCACGTGAGCAAACGAAATGTAAATATTGCGATCCCAGCTATGTTTACAAAAAAAATTTCTTCTTCAACGAATTTATTACTACATGCTTATTTGGGTCTATGATCATGTTTCCATGTATACATTTCACCGAAAACATTGACAGTTATTTGCTTACGCTTAATTTTGATTAACTTACATACAATGTCCCTTTAAATATATCTCTCACTACACTATGTACTACGAATTTAATAGTGTGTGCGTTATTGCACCAGTCTCATTACTTCTGAGATGACCTTATAGATTCACTATATATTTATATTAATTTTCGATGTACTGCTTTTTTAGTTGGTGCACTTTTACTTCTATTTATATAGGATTGAAACTTCGACGAAACGGCACATACTAGAAAAATATATTTACTATAAGCAACACATTAATTAATATAATCCGCAGCAAGATGCATACATACGATTGTACATATGACATTAAACACCGTACCCCTTGCTTCCTCCCAGGAAAATCGTAGAATATTTAAATCGTGCCACATTCGTTATATCAAGGAAGACGGTATTTTATATATATGTAAGACATTATTCCATCTGGCTGTGTTCCTTTCAAGACCCCAAAAATTTCCCCGCAAACTGGGCACTGTGGTTTATGCCACAGGAATCGGACATATTGTAAATGACCAACCACTACTAGTATATTAAAATATATGTTTATGACAGGAATGCAACGCGAAAATTTCAATTCCGTTTCCGACAGTTTTACCACCAAACGCACGTCAAAAATCGATACTACAGACGTTTTTCTAACAATATAGAACATTATTGCCACTTACCATGTAATAAAAGTATGTTTTTCTTCTACTTTTGTTTTTGGAGTGAAGATTTTCCTTGTGCCGACTTTCATGCTGTGACGACATCCGAATGCAGTCTTGATTATCTTCAACGCTTGATTGTTTAATAACAATCTTGAAAACAAGCAAGCGTCGCAGATGATCTAGACTACCAAATGCAAGACTTGCACAGAATTCAAAATTAATAATAATAATAATAACTGTCAAAATAAAGACAACGATTTGGTAAGTAATTCATTATAATTTAATGTCAAACATGGCAATGTTTTAATATTATTATTCAGCCGCTATATATTATTTAGCTAATGTAAAAGAAACAAGATTCATTGCGGAGAATGACGTCACAGCATGGATCTCGGCACAAACAATTTATTCAATTCAAAAACGAAAGTTGCTGAAAAAGTACTTATATTACATGGTAAGTGGAAAATTATGTCCCAGATAGATAGAAAAACATCCGTAGTATTGAATTATGACGTCCGTTCTAAGATTTTCCTCCAGAAACGAAAATGAAAATTTCACGTTTCATTCCTGTCTATTTTTATATAAAATTATATACAAACGTGGACCTACATATATATGGGGATACTGTACTGTGTTTACAATACGTCTGATTCCTATGTTTATGCTTAGCCACCTGCTCTAAGCATGTGCCACACAGTTTGTGTCCACAATTAAGCGTCTTCGACTTTTCTGAGGTATCCGTACATACAGAACATGTGTCATCTTGACCTGAATCACTTGAAACGCATTTATCCGGTGGTATTTAAAACACATCTTACGGGAGTTCATGGGAGCAAAACATGCCATGCAAAACGCATGTCCGCAAGACAAGCTATTTGAAGCTTATTTATTGCAATAGATACATCGACTTCTTTCAGGTGCTTTTGTAACTTCGAGTTGTTTTTGTCTTCGACACGATACAATAATAAATTTCAACTTGATAACTGTTGAATTCACATAAGAGAAACACAGAGGTTTGCCTAAATTTATTTTGCAACTCTTGCTTTCCTATTCCTAACCCCTATTCCTAATCTTCCATATTTATTTTTCCTTCACTACTCACTTGACAGTCGATGTCTGTTTTTCTTTCTCATAACCTTTTCTCTAATCATGATATTATGTTTAAGTCATGTTTAATTGTATTACTTTGTGTGTATAATATTTGTAAAAAAGACATTAACACAGGTTGTCAGAACGTGTTGCCAAAACCCCTTTGCAATTATATAATGGCAATACAATATATTTTATTCTTGAACAATGGGTCTTGGAACCATCTAAACTAAAAAATTGCAATACTGCACGTCATTGTCGTCGTCGCCGTTAAAACTAATTTAAATTATTTTTGTCGATAGGGTCACTACAAAAGCCAGATACAATGAAACCATTTCACCGTTTCATGTATAGTCGGTTGCCATTTTATTTGTACGACATTGCCCAAAAGGCATTTTGGCAAGGTTTCAGGAAAGTAGCACCGTGTTTGTTGATTTTGTAAAATTTTGCTTATATCTGAAGACGAGCGTTCATCAGACCTAGTTCATTAGCTGGGTTGGCTTGTTATCGGTAAACAAACGTACCTGCTCCAACTAGGGGCATTGCTAGGCTTCTCAACTTTAAACCTTCAGCACTATAGGTCATATTTTGAAACATCGAGGATAATCGATGTAGTTGTCTTTCTGACGTATCCCTTATTGGTTGTTCGAGCACAATATGAAGAATACCTTTCAGTTTCATGTCATCTGTTTTCTTGCAAAGAAATGTGGTTCCCTCTGTCATTTGTTTGTCATTTCTTAAAATAAACAAAAACGAATCACAATATAAATCAACTGAAACATTAAAGACACTATTATATTCTGGTTAACCGTATTAACTCGATCCAGTTCAACATAGCTTTTATCTCCTAAGGGTAATGCCGGATTTTGAAATCAAATGTTATTTCCACTTACTATCTTAATTGTTAAAGTACATGCATTTTGTTAACGGCAGACATGTTTAACTTAAATCTCCTTGTCATGCAAACTATAAATTCCATTCGTTAATCATTTAAATCGGAGATTATTCCGAGCCTTCTCTGACCTTACCAGCCTTTTTTTAGATTTTGATATGTCATCTGGCTGTGCACGGTCAGAGCGGTTACTATAGCAAAATTACGAGGAGCTACTCGCAGGAGAGGAGCTACCCTCTTGCATTTAAGTCAATATATCTAAGAAAGTATACACTGAATTAACATTTCGAGAATCTAAAGCTATTATCGATATATTTATTTACCTACTTGAGCCGAAACATTTGTTATATTAATCTTATTAAAGTTGTAACGGTCAACCCATTTCCGACGAAGTTAAACAATATTAAATATCCGACATTTACAGAGAGCATCGAATCTTGTTTTATTTCAACCCCCATCCCCCGCCCCCCCCCCCCTCACACCCGCACACATACAGACACCCTCCCCATCCCGGTAGTACCGGAACGAAAGGCGATCAAGGGGGGAAATAATCTTTAAATTATTATTTTACCTTCCTGTCTTCAAATATATCATTTCGTCTAATTACGGAAATAAACACCCGCGACCTTAATGTTTTGGAAAGATCCCGTCTTTTAGTAACCTACACCACCGGATGTTTCAACTTTCGGTTTGATATAGAAACGAGTTTAAACATATTTTCAGAGCAGATATTGTCAGGTGATAAACATCCATATTTTTCAAGGTTTTCTTTCGAATAAGGTGAGTGAAAACCTCTATACACATTAATTATTAGGGGACGGACCTATCGTAATCATTAGCAAAGGTTGTGGGATTGGAGTCTGGACTTGAGGTGGGCAGGAGAGCGGGGATGGATGAAGGGGATGGTGTCTGGTGATTGTGGGGACAGGGTGGACTGGTGTCATAACATGATTATCATAATAGCATATTGAATTTGACGATAACATATCACAATGAATTAAAAATACTAAAAACAATTAACAGTAAATAAAATAACAGGTAACAATCCCAATTATGGCATTTGTACGATACGTGCATGGTGATATGTGTGGGGGTATGTGTGGTGTGTGATCGTGGCCATTACAGTGGCATGGTGTATATTTCCCCATTTTCCTATGAAAAAGTCCCCTGTTAAAAGAATTTGTTTTTTATTAGAAAATGTTGGGTCTCAAAATTGTTAAAGACATTTTCTATAGTTTTTTCTGCAAACAGATTTTTTTTAAACTTTTTGTACAGTAAGTCTGTTATATATATAGACAGAAAAGGCAAAAATAATGGTAGGTCACCATGATTGTTAAAATTTAAAAAAAATAATTTGCCACCGTCATGTCAATCTGTCCAAAAAGTTGAACAAGTCCATGAAATAGCTAAATAAGACATTTTTTAAAGTCTAATCATTTATTCATTGGTCACAAGTCTGCTAAAATGGTATTAAAGTAAAGAACATTTAATTACAATAACATTTAAAACTCATCAAACCTATATTTTTTTTACAAAATCTGTTGAGACCATTACCACAATTTATGCACAAATTAGCCCATAATGATACAATTTTTTTTTTGTATGTTCCCAATAATAGAATTTTTTAAAACTTTCTAAGCACATAGTTTAACATATATAAAAACAAAATGTGCAATAAAAATGATAGGTCCCCATGCTTGTTTAGAAAAATAATTTGAAACCCTACCCCTATGGTAAAAGGTCAAGTTTTGTATGAAATTATATAGAAATGGTATATTTTCCTTTTTTGTTATGTTCCTAATAACAGAATTTGTTCAAACTTCGTAGGCACTTATTTGAACATATATTTAGACAATATTAAATTTATAGGTTACCATGCATGCATATTGATTTGGAACCGTACCATTATGCTTAATTTTTTTTAATTTTGTTGGAATTTTTACAAAATGCTATATTTTTCCTATTTTATATATCTAATAATAGGCCTTTATTTAAATAAAGCCAATAAAAAAAAAAGAAGTCATCGTAGTAATTTTGAACGACGCACTCTTGCTCGTACATTGGTAACCAATGGTAGACTTCGGTCGACGTGATTGCCGATGGTAGGACTGTTGTTGTTTGTTGGCAAAACGCGCAATACTTGCAACTTCCGCTACAGGGAGCGATCGTTATTTTAGACAAAACGCGACACCAAACGACTTAATGTCGCATTTTGAAGAGTCAATTCCACATGTTTTCAAGTGGCGACAAGCTTCATCAGTTTTATGCGAGGCGTACGTAGAGCTGTCTATACGATAACTATACCTCGTATACGATACAAAAAAGTAAACAATAAACAAAGACAAGGCATGAAGAAATGACAAGATTAAAACCAGGACTGGAATGGAATTGGAATGGAATGGAACGAGATTTTGATTTTGATTCCAATCTCGTTCCATTCCATTCCAACGTTCCATTCCATAGTTTAAGTCTGTCACACTTGATGGAACGAACTGCAATATATTGTAAAAGTGTTAATCAGTAATATAATTAGCAGGAATGCAAAGTGGACATTTTTCTAAATGTCAATGAAACTCGTATGAACCATTTCAACATGTATTTAATTGGTTATCAGATGTGAAATGTTATTATTAGCCAGCCAAAAATTATTGGGTTGTCATCAGTCCTCCACTCAATTATAATTATGTCATTCATATGACCTTGCCCAGACAATCAAAGGCGGATTCCATGTTTTAGACTATGCCTGAAGAAATTGCAATTTAAAAAATAAAATGCATCAGTAACGCTCATACGATGTCAAATGAACATTCGAAAACACGTCAGTTGTATACATGAAAGTTAGAAATTAACACAAGGCACAATGTAGTTTGTAGTTATGCACATGTAATATAAAATAAACAACAAGCCATATAGCATTATAGAATTATGGCGGCGATCCACCCCATTTCCATATGAACGACCTATAGAAGAGTTGTTCTCATATTTAACCAGTCTCCCCCCCCCCCCCCCCCCCCCCCACCCACCCACACACAAACACAAACGGACACCTCAAATTCCCTCCCCCAACCCTACGAGACACTACTACCCTGAACAGACTTTCCTCTGAACCCCACTCCTGGACAGACTATAAAAGGGGTTTTCTCCGATTTAACCCTCCCCCACCACCCCCGGGCGACTAAAATATTCAAGCACCCCCACTGGACGCTACCACGCTGGACAGACATAATTTCCTCTGAATAACCCCTGGACAACCTATGGAAGGGTGTTTCTCTGATTAATCCCCCTGGACAACACAAATTCCCCGCCCCACCCCCACCCACGGAACACTACTACCTTGGACAGACTTTCCTCTGAACCCCACCCCTGGAGAGCCTATCGAAGGGGTTTATCTGATTTAACCCGCCTGGACAACTAAAATATTGAAACACCTCACTGCACACTACGCTTCTGGACAGAATTTCCTCTGGACAACCTCCCTGGACAATCTATGAAAGGGGTTTTCTCTGATTACTCCCCCACGACCCCACCTGACAAACGTTTCTGTGGTTCCTCCGGATAACTCGGTAACCAAAATGCAAAATGTACCCGGGAAAAAAATAATTCATTTGACCCCACCTCCCAACCCTGGCAAACGACATATAGAAAGGTCACACTGAAGGTCATTATATAGGTTAAATACTCATTGTTTTCCACAAACACTTAACGTCGGCTATAGCTTTGTCATTTCTTGATATTTCTTCATCAAACTTTCAATAATATACTCATTACATCACGACCACATCAACATGACCCTACTAAAATATAAAGGTCAAGGTCACACTGAAGGTTATTATATGGGTCAAATACTCATTTTTCTTCACGAAAACTTAACGTTGCCAGTAACGTTGTCATTTCTCCATATTTCTTCATCAAACTTATGAATACCATCCTGACCACATCAACAATTCCATTCTAAAATGTAAAGGTCAAGGTCCCAATGAACTTCATTTTATGGGTTAAATACTCAACTTTTCTTTTCGAAAACTTAACCTTGCCTACAACTTAGTCATTTCTCCATATTTCTTAATCAACTTTTAATAATATACTCAACATAACCACATCAAAATGACCATACTAAATTATAAAGGTCAATGTCACACTGAAGATCATTGTATGTGTTAAATACTCATTGTTTTCTTTAAGATAATTGATATTTCTTCACCAGACTTTCAATATATTCTCATCATTACGACATCGACATGACCATTTCAAAAATATAAAGGTCAAGGTCACATTGAAGGTCATTATATGGGTTACATACTTATTTTTTTCTTCACAAAAAACTTAACGTTAGCTATAACTCTGTGATTTCTTTATATTTCTTTATCAAAGTTTCAATCTATACTGATCATGACAAAACGACATGACCATACTAAAATATAGAGCTGAAGGTCACACTGGGTTAAATACTTATTTTTTTCTTCACGAAAACTAAGTGGGTAAAATTTGTCAAGGTCATAGATGGCACACGTGTTCCTCGGAACACCCGTCGTTGATGGCACGTATTTAAAAACGTCACAACATCCCGAACTTACAACGTCTTGGTAAAAGAAAACCATTACACTTTCCGTATAACACGTATAACACTTTGAAAGTGTAATGTTTGATTTATGTACATATTAAAACGAGAAGACAGTCCCAGTCGTTGAACGCTAAACATACATTTGTTTAAAACTTTATTTTGTTCTTTCTGAATTGAGTCCATTAATTATCTCCTTTCTCTTTTCCTGCGAATGTAGGTTTAAGTATCTCCATTGCAAACAACAAGGAAATATCACCAACATGGAGTTTAAAATCCCTAAACTGCCAAGTCTATCAAGTAAATCTGGACGACAAATAAAAAGAACAATGTCAGCCTACAAAGAATTTCGTGTGACAATACCTGAAGAACTGGAGATTGTTAAAACTATCGGTAGAGGCAGTTTTGGGATGGTGAAGTTGTGTAAGAAAAACGGTACTAGTTTTGTTATACTGAAAGAAATGATCGATTCAAACGGAGACCACGAAAAACTTTTTCTGAAAGAAGCCAAAATGCTAAACACAATTACTCATGAAAACATTGTCAATTTTGACAGCGTCCTTCAGTCCGATACTCCTGATACATTTGCATTCCTGATGGAATATGTATATTTCGACTTCAGTCACTTTGGGCAAGATGAGCAAGTTTCTTCCCTTAAGGATTTCTTAAAGTGCATGGATAGTTTTAATGCATCAGGGTTTGAACATTGCAATAACGTTATTGCCGCAGATGTCACAAGAGGCTTAGCATATCTACATAACAAAGGTATAGTTTACCGTGACCTCAAACCTGAAAATGTTTTGGTTTCAAATCAGCACTACAAAACAGCAGAGCAACTATCGAAGTTGTGGCAATCTCGACCAGTTATTTCGAAGCTGACAAATTTTGGTGAAAGCAGGGCTACAATATTACAAACTGCAAGCCTGGTGCATACTAAAACAAGCAACGTTTCAAGAGGCACCCCAGTGTTTATGGCCCCGGAGATAGTATTTCACGATGGAGAAAGCGAGTTTGATTTTGAAAAATTAAAGAAAACAGACATATGGTCGCTAGCTTTGACATTTTACATGCTGGTTAACATTGACATGAAGTATCCTTTCGAACACGAGGTAAAATCAGTACAGAAACCTGGTATTAACAGTCAAAACATTATGCGCCAAGTGCTTAAAAAACAGCCCGTTCCAAAACATGGAGAAAAGTATTCTGTCCAGAGGAAAGTTCAATGGAGTAAAATAGCAACTATGTTTGAGAAGTGTTCCGACGCTGATGCAGCACTGCGACCGAGTGCCGAAGAAATCCTGCAAGTTTTAGAAGAAAACCGCGATAGGTAAGACCAGCTTTTATTCCGATAATAACAAATAGTCGCATTGCAGTTATCATGGAGTGTTGCCGTATGGTAACGAAATAATACAAATATTCAAAGTTAGAATTGGTCGTTAAAAAGGCCTTTGTTGAAAACGGTTAGATTTATTCTGAGCAATTACTTTCGTAAAATGTGTACAGAAACTTAATTTCTAGAAACAGTCTGTATATTGTACTTAATTTACCTTAGGTGTAACCTTAAAGTGTTGTTTTTTCCCGCTAACCCGACCGAAGTCTCTGAGTGAGCTATTGTGGTCACAATTTATCCGTTGTTTGTCCGTCGTATGGAGTCCGTGTCTGTCAACATTTGGGTTGTGGACACCCTCTTTTTTTGTTCAATCTTAATCAAACTTAGTCACAAGTTAGACATTGTTGAGAGCTCGGTTCCTTTCGATAATCAGCAACATTCATCAATGAACTAGGTCAGTAGATCAGCCAATAGAAAAACCTTGTGGGCTTTATAGCGACTTTATTTTTTATTGGATTTCATTCAAACTTGATCAATATTCAACTGTAAAAAAGTGCTTAGAGTGGGAGCATCCGTGTCTCATGGGCATATTTCTAGTTGAGTGAAAAAGCAGGTGTATTCGAAAATAAAATTTTAAAGTCATGGTATAAACAGAAATATAAGTTGTTTTCTTTAAACATTAGGCCTGTATACGTCTAAATAACACTTAAAATCCATATCTTACCGACTAATACAAGCCACCAAAAATTGTCCTGATAACAAAAATATGAAAACTACCGCTACCGACCGACACTATTTTTCGGCATTTTAGCTGAACCAAACAATCTTTTTTGCGCCTCAATTCGATCTCATTCAGTTTATGATGAACTGAAAAATATCTTCTCTAGCAAAATAAGAGTACTAATGGAGGAATTTTATGAATTTCATTTTACATTTAGAAACTCAGGCTATGTTTTAGTCTTCAAAAACAACATTATAATAACATTAAAAGGCTTGAGGAAATAATTTCAAAAAGAAAGAGCGACTGTCGCTCAAGCTTTTACCAAGCAACCAGTAAATTTGTTTTTTTGGAAGATTCCTACAGATGGAAATACGATTAAATATGAGTTCAAATGTTGTTCAAAATATACTTTGAACATCCCTCTTACAAAAGAACATTGAGTGATTTGCAACTTGTACAAACTTGTGTCCATTCAAATCTTTTTTAAATAGACATGTATATGCTACACGTTTGTAGTTTTCATTTTTTATAAAACGCTGAATTTCAGCTGGAATTATCTTGTTGCTTTGCATGAAATTTAACTAAACACCAAATGCACTCCCTGAAACACGAATAGTGCTATAAATGTAGTTACTTAAAATGTCCATTTCATATCGGGAAGCCTTTTTTGGCTGAACTGAAATGTATATCTCTCTTCAGAGAAATGAAGAATGACCTCTGCGAGAGGACCAGCAGCACACAAGAGAGCACACAAGATATTGTTGATCAGCGAAACACAGTTATTGCTCCAGAACAAGGTGTGTACTTCATAAGATCATTAAATCGGGTATAAATAATCACTCTCTTTTTACTGTGACACAAAACAGGCAAAACGGATATTCTAGAAAGTTAAGATTTAACACTTCATACCACAAACATTGCGACATTGTCAGATCAGTTTTGCATGTAGCTTACGAAAGTCTTGTACATTTATTAACAATAACTTTCACACGTTTGTCCTTGCGTAATATTCATAGATATGTTAAGCTTACGTTTGTCCATGCGTACGATCCACACAATTTTGAATATAACGAAACGTGAAACTTACATGTTTCATAGATCTCTTACCTAGTAGTGCCATCACAGGCCCTCATGCGCCTCCTGTTTATGAAATGGGACCTAGTTCTCATAAATTTTGTGTTTGATGTTAGCGTAATATTTTTATTATGTCTACCTAAAAAAAAAAGAGTATGATAATGGACCTTTGGAAACGACCGAAAACGACACATATGAAATATTAGTCTCGGTTTGATTGAGACTGTTCATGAGCGGTAGTGAAATATGCTAGCTACCGCCTAACAGGAAGGTGACGTTGAATGTTTGTCTGCAGTCTTGTCTTGTCGTGCCCTTACTGGATTATTCTCTAGTTGCTCTGACTTCTGCCAAGTCATTGAGTACCTTCTCTATGGCTTTTAGGCTTTTGCTTTTTGTTTTTATATATACACGAGCACCTTTGTGTTTTACTTATATTGTCTATAAATACTGTCTTGTTGGTAAGGGAATATTTCATGGCGGGAATTTCTTTATTTACACTGTTCAACTAATGAGCCCTGCAAAGGTTCCAATAATCTAGTATTGTCACTAATGAACTCTACTCATTGACAAAAGTTCAAATAATCTAGTATAGTCACTAATGAGCCCTACTCATTGACAAAGTTTCTAATAATCTAGTAAAGACAGTTTTATTTTCGCTATTACAGGAAATTCATAGTCTCAAATAGTGTGAACCGTGTATTTTTCCATTTTATTAACTATTACTCGAAACTCACTTTTCTTACTCGATACTTCCTTTTCTTACTCGAATCTCGCTTTCTTACTCGAAACTCACTTTTTTAATAATTAGATCTGAAAAAGTAATCTTTTAACCTAAGTATATCCTTAGTCTTTTCTTCGGAAAATATCAGTATTGTTCAGGTAGGTCAGTGGCAGGTATTCAAGTCACAGCGTTTCTGATAGAATGTAAATATTTTACTGAGGAATTTGTTATGCAATGACAGATTTACAATGCGTGACATGAAGTAAGTAACACAGATTTTAAAGCATCTTTGTATATGATAGTATATTTCACTATTAAAGGAAATTCATTGTCTCAAATGTCTTAAACTTTTACTTTTTAGCTCGACTAGTACTCACCCAGTTGTCGGCGTGCGTTGGCGTATTTGTTTAGGCAAATATTTTTTGAAGTCTACATCAATCACTAGCCATACATCAGCGAGACTTGGTGTGTGCCTTCATTATCACCAAGGCTTAACCCCTACACACATATTCCATAACTCTCTAGGGGATTTTTGAATAAACATGCCCTCAACCCCTTTTGCTATGTGCTGAAATATTTCCTTTACCTGATTTAAGGTCAGGTGCCAGGACGATTAATGGCGGAATCAGAATGTCCTGATTCTATCATCATAAAGAGTACTCATCTTAAGACGCAGGCTGAAAATCAAAGTTCCGAAGGTATTTATTCGCACACGTCAGTGCAGACATGCCAGTCTGTGAATTCAATTCATATCATGAACAATAACATTGTAACAATGCATTATTCTTTAATATTTAAATAGGAATTAGATTAATTGTAAAATTACGAATACAATAGTTCGCAATATATTGAAGTTTCTAGGACCATCCGTTCAAATGTCATTTGTTAATCTTCAAAAACACCAAAACATCATGTATACAAGTCAGTTGTCTCGAGTTTATGTAAATGTTATCTATCCCACGCATCCGACGATCAGCTCAGAAGGCTTGAAGCGTTTAAAGCCCTCCTTTGTTTCCTGTTCGGCAAACGTCTTACTTAAATATTAGGAATGATTCCTGATATAATAAATGTGCAGTTTTACTAAATGTTAAATTACACAAATTATATAATAATTATACAGTATGTTTAAAATATAAATTTTTGATTGCATATATATAGAGGATCTTACATGAGAACTCATTCATTATTGAATTGATTAAACGAGTTGACAAAATGATACATTGCGAGGCTCTTGCCGAGCATTATATATAATTTTTGCTAACGAATTTAATGAATTCAATAATGAATGAGAACGAATGTCAGATTCTATTTATCACCTAACTCCCATATCGACTTTTATTGCATTTTGCCTGTCGCTTTAACACGTGAAATGGGAACTGGATCATAGTCATTATTGATTTTTGTTGACAGCGCATACCCGGTTTATTTGCTTACTTATATAACTATTGGTATATCGAAAATATAGAATTGTGTTATTCCACTCCCACACAGTAAGTTGTGTGATGAAGCTTCATATAAAAATAAATAGTATTCATCTTTGTAATTATGTAGTTGTGCACCTCCCCTTTTGGGTAGATTCGGATAAGAAATGTGGTTGCCATGGTAACAAAAACTGTAAAAAATCGCTTGTATTCGCGATAACTCGAGAACAGCTGGAAATAAAAAAACAAAACTCGGCAGGAATGTTTGTCTCATGGTCTAGTTGTGCACCTCCCCTTTTGGGTAGATTCGCATAAGAAATGTGATTGGCATGGTAACAAAACTTGTAAAAAATCACTAAAAATCGTTTGTCTTCGTGATACTCAAGAACAGCTGGCGCTACAAATGCCAAACTTGTCAAGAATGTTTGTCTCATGGTGTAGTTATACACCTCCCCTTTTGGGTAGATTCGCTTAAGAAATGTGGTTGCCATGGTAACAAAACTTGTAAAAAATCACTAAAAATTGCTTGTTATTTTTTAAAACTATTTTTTTCCATAGGAAACCTTGGCTGATGGGTTCAATTTTTTGATTTTTTTTGAATTTCTTTTTTTATTTATAATTTATTTTTTATTTTAAATCATTTTTTATTATTGTTTGTTTCTGTGCGTGTTTTTGTTTGAATGTGGTCCTTGAATGCTGCATTGCCTTTTCGACTTTTGTATCTACTTTTAACATTTTGAAAGAAAATGTAATCTCAAATTTAAGGCCAGGTGTCAGGACGATTAATGGCGGAATCAGAATGTCCTGAGTCTATGCGCATAAAGAGTACTAATGCTAAGACGCAGGCTAATACAGGAAGTTCCAGAGGTATGTGTTCGCACGCTTTAGCTTGTGGTTTGCGTCATGCAATCTGTAAATGCAGTTCATATTCTAAACAATAACATTCTAAACAATTCATTATTCTTTCATATTTAAATAGAAATTAGAAACATTACAAAATTTCAAATGCAGTAGTAATCACAATGTTGGTATTTCTAGCTCCAACCGTTCACACGTCATTTTTTCAATCGTTAACATCAACAGTATCAATATCATGTAGACAGGTCAAGTGTGTCAACTCTAGTTAAACATTATCATAGGCTTCCGAGGATCAGAATGCTTAAAACATTTTAAGAACCCTTCTTGTTTCCGATTCTGCAAACGTGTTGCTTACATGCTAAGAACTTTACTTCCTGAAATAAGAAATATGCATTTCTGTTCTAAATGTTAAATTACATTTATGGTATAATAATTGTACAACCTCCCGGTAGGTTTAAATATATTTTGGTTACATGTCCCCTTTTATACTTAGAAATGTTCTTATCTTCGTAACCATAAATCATACATCATTGACACTTGGTACATATTTCGCTATCAAGAGCCATACTCATTGACAAAGGTTCATAAGTCTGTCCGACAGTTTGTCGGAAGTATGCCCCTTTTTATACTTAGAAATTTTCTTGCAAGGTTCACATCAGAGTATCCATTAGTCATACTTTATTTATGCTTGGTACATGTGTTCACTAATGAGCCCTGCAAAGGTTCCAATAACCTAGTATATTCACTAATGAACCCTACTTATTGACAAAGGTTCCAATAATCTAGTATAGACATGTTTGATTTTCGCTCTTACTGGAAATTCATAGTCTCAAATAGTGTGAACCGTGTATTTTTCATTTTATTAACTGTAACTCGAAACTCACTTTTCTTACTCTTCTTACTCGAAACTCGATTTTCTTACTCGAAACTCACTTTTTTAATAATTAGATCTGAAAAAGTAATCTTTTAACCTAAGTATATCCTTAGTCTTTCCTTCGGAAAATATCAGTATTATTCAGGTAGGTCAGTGGCAAGAATTCCAGTCACAGCGTTTCTGATAGAATGTAAATATTTTACTGAGGAATTTGTTATGCAATGACAGATTCGTGACATGAAGCAAGTTACACAGATTTTAAAGCATCTTTGTATATGACAGTATATTTCGCTAATAAAGGAAATTCATTGTCTCAAATGTCTTAAACGTTTACTTTTTAGCTCGACTAGTACTCACCCCGTTGTCGGCGTTGGCGTATATTTTTTAGGCAAATGTTTTTTGAAGTCTACATCAACTATTAACCATACATCAGCGAGACTTGGTGTGTGCCTTCATTATCACCAAGGCTTAACCCCTACACACATATTCCATAACTCTCTAGGGGATTTTTGAATAAGTATGCCCCCAACCCCTTCTGCTATTTGCTGAAATATTTCCTTTTCCTGATTTAAGGTCAGGTGCCAGGACGATTAATGGCGGAATCAGAATGTCCTGATTCTATCATCATAAAGAGTACTCATCTTAAGACGCAGGCTGAAAATCAAAGTTCCGAAGGTATTTATTCGCACACGTCAGTGCAGACATGCCAATCTGTGAATTCAATTCATATTATGAACAATAACATTGTAACAATGCATTATTCTTTAATATTTAAATAGGAATAAGAAAAATTGTAAAATTGCGAATAAATAGTACGCAAGGTATTGAAGTTTCTAGGACCATCCGTTCAAATGTCATTTGTTAATCTTCAGAAACACCAAAATATCATGTATACAAGTCAATTGTCTCGATTTTATGTAAACGGTATCCCATGCATCCGACGATCAGGCCTGGAATTCACCAACCATTCTTCAAAATATTCTTAGACTTGAGTTCAAGTACTTAAATTTCGGCCACAAATATTTCCATGACCTTCAAAGATAAACAATCGTGATTAGTATGCATCATATGTATACGTAGAAGCTTGTTATGAACGTTTATCCTGTAAACCTATAGAAATATTTGTGATTGATATTTGCTTACTTGAGCTTAAGGCTTAGAATATTCTCAAGAATGGTTGGTGAATTTAAGGCCTGAATGCTTGAAGCGTTTAAAGCCCTCCTTTGTTTCCTGTTCTGCAAACGTCTTACTTAAATATTAGGAATGATTCCTGATATAAGAAATATGCATTTTTACTAAATGTTAAATAACACTCATGGTATAATAATTATACAGTATGTTTAAAATATTAATTTTGATTGCATATATATAGAGGATCTTACATGAGTACTCATTCAGTATTGAATTTATTAAACGAGTTGGCAAACTGATATAATGCGAGGCTCTTGCCGAGCATTATATCATTTTTGCTAACGAGTTTAATAAATTCAATAATGAATGAGAACGAATGTTAGATTCTTTTAATCACCTAACTCCCATATCGACTTTTATTGCATTTTGCCTGTCGCTTTAACACGTGAAACGGGAACTGGATCATAGTCATTATCGATTTTTGTTGACAGCGCATACCCGGTTTATTTGCATACTTATATAACTATTGGTATATCGAAAATATAAAATTGTGTTATTCCACTCCCACACCGTAAGTTGTGTGATGAAGCTTCATATAAAACAAATAGTATTCATCTTTGTAATCATTGTTTGTTTCTGTGCGTGTTTTTGTTTGAGTGTGGTCCTTGAATGCTGCATTGCCTTTTCGACTTTTGTATCTACTTTTAACATTTTGAAAGAATATGTATTCTCAAATTTAAGGTCAGGTGTCAGGACGATTAATGGCGGAATCAGAATGTCCTGAGTCTATTCGCATAAAGAGTACTATTGCTAAGACGCAGGCTAATACAGGAAGATGCAGTTCATATTATAAACAATAACATTCTAAACAATGCATTATTCTTTAATATTTAAATAGGAATTAGAAAAATTACAAAATTTCAAATGCAGTAGTAATCACAATGTTGGTATTTCTAGCTCCAACCGTTTACACGTCATTTTTTCAGTCGTTAACAACAACAATATCAATATCATGTAGACAAGTCTAGTGTGTCAACTCTAGTTAAACATAGGCTTCCGAGGATCAGAATGCTTAAAACATTTAAAGAACCCTTCTTGTTTCCGATTCTGCAAACGTGTTACTTACATGCTAAGAACTTTACTTCCTGATATAAGATATATGCATTTCTGTTCTAAATGTTAAATTACACTTATGGTATAATAATTATACAACCTCCCGGTAGGTTTAAATATATTTTGGTTACATGTATAGTTTTATATAAAATAAATAGTATCAATAAATGACTTTCTTTTCTTTAAATTTGCAAATTGTGATATGTTATTAAACATAATATAACACCAGTCCGGCGGAAAGCAACATATTCCACAGGAAATGTGTGTATGACATTGATATTCCCAAAATGGCTTCATTATTTTGAAAGAGAATGCATTGTCAAATTTAAGGTCAGGTGTCAGGACGATTAATGGCGGAATCCGAATGTCCGGAGTCTATCTACATAAAGAGTACTAGTGTTGCGACACAAGCTGATAAACAAAGTTCCAAAGGTATTGATTTGCATGCTTTATCTTGTGGTTTGCGTCAGTGAAGAAAGGCCAATCTCAGAATTATATTCATAATCTGAACAATAACGTTCTACATAATGCATTATTCTTTAATATTTAAATAGGAATTAGAAAAATTGCAAATGCAGTAGTACTCAAGGTGTTGACGTCTCTAGCTCCACCCGTTCAAATGTCATTTGGTAATCTTTAAAAGCATCAAACTATCATGTAGACATGTCAAGTGTTTCAATTCTATTTAAACATTATCCCATGTATCCGACAATCACAAGACTTTAAACTTTTAATGGGCCACTCTTATTTCCTGTTCTGCAAATGTGTTACTTAACTATTAGGACGTTTGCTTCTTGATATAAGAAATATGCATTTGTACTAAATGTTGAATTACACTGGAGGTATAATAATTATAGTATAATAATTATACAGTATATTTAAAAATATCAATTTTGGTTACATGTATAGCTTGATATAAACAAATAGTATCACTGTTTGGCTTTCATTTCTTTACATTAGCAAACTGTAAATTGTATCAAACATAATATAACAGCAATATGGCGGAGGGTAACACTTTCCTCAGCAAGACTGTGGGTGACATTGATATTCACGAAATTACTTCAACATTTTGAAAGAAGATGTATTCTCAAATTTAAGGTCAAGTGCCAGGTCGATTAATGGCGGAATCAGAATGTCCGGAGTCTATCCGCATAATTGAATTGAATTGGGGTTTTAAGGGGCACTAACACATGAAAGGTTATATGGCGCCTAACAGAAATGAACATGCCAGGCTCATCCTCCATGTACATCGAGATAAAATATGGAGAATGGGCCTAGAACCTTCTCACCTGCAGAACTGCAGAGTTGCTGCAAATTCTATTGTAGACACTCATTTACGCTGGAGCCACGTTTATTGTTTATTGCCACTGCTCTTTGATTTGAGCGAGATGGCACCTGCAACAATGCAGAGGTCTTGATGAAGACCTTTAATGAGCATGAACAAAACATGGTAAAATGAACATGAATTTGTGTGTAGGTGGTGTGGGTCTACCCCTCTGCCTACCCCTCCAACGGGATCTGCAGTGGCCCTATTCTTTGCCCCGGAACCACACGGGACCTATCCGCATAAAAAGTGCTCGTGTGGCTGATAAAAAATGTTCCAAAGGTATTTATTTGCACGATGTAACTTGTGGTTTGCGTCAGTGAAGACACGCCAGTCTGTGAATTCGGTACAATATCGTTTTTCACTATGCATTATTCTTTAATGTTTGAATAGAAATTAGAAAAATTATCAAATTGCAATGCAATATAACGCACAATGTTGATATTTCTAGTCCAACTGTTCAAATGTCATTTGTCAATCTTTAAAAACAACAACATATCATGTAGAGCCCCTCTTGTTTCCTGTTCTGCAAACGTCTTACTGAAATATTAGGAAATTTGCTTTCTGTTATAAGAAATATGCATTTTTACTGAATGTTAAATTACACTCATGGAATAATAATTATACAGTATGTTTAAAAATATTAAATTTTTGCTTACATGCATTCCTTTCAATTTGCAAATTGTGATCTGTTATCAAACATAATATGACACCAATCTGGCGGAAAGCAACACTTTCGTCAGTAAGTATGTGGGTGACATTAATATTCACAAACTGGCTTTAACATTTTGAATGAATGAATGAATTATGTTTCACGGCACGTCGACAATAAATAGGTCATATTGTGCGTAAAAACTGATGAAAGATGAAGAAATGAAGTAGTAATTGAACATTAATGTAAATGTATAAAGATAAAACTATTTACAAATAAGGGATGATATGGTTTAACATTTTGAAAGAAAACGTATTCTCAAATTTAAGGTCAGGTGTCAGGTCGATTAATCAGAATGCATCATTCTTTAATACTTAAATAGGACGCAAAATGTTGAAGTTTCTAGCTCCATCCTTTCATATGTCCTTTGGTATTCTTTATAAACATCAAACTATCATGTACACAGGTCAGGTGTATCAATTCTATATATTTACATCGCTATTGCATTCGCTATGATGAATCTTATTTGACACGCTGCATTTAATTTTCCAATGAATACCATTACCTTCGGAATACCTCATGATATGCCCTTTAACGGTTTTCATTGGATTAGGGGTGTGTCTAAAATGTTGCCGATCGTAACGGCTGTTACATTTTACTCCATAAAAATCCCCGTATAATAAACTACTTTTTCGAAATAAATAGTAAATCTGGCGTATATAGAGAAGAAATCAACGCCATTTTAAAGGTAAATATTGATGTAAATATAAGTAATGAAATGCGCTCTTTTGGTTTTCATTGGGGTATCAAAACATTTGGATGGTTTAAAGTACGCGTGGACTCCACACACTTTAAACCACCCAAATATTTTTCATACCCCAATGAAAACCAAAAGAATGCATTTCATTCCTTAAATAAACGTTATCCCATGCATCCGACGATCAGAATGCTTTAAACAATTATAGAGCCCTTCTCCTTTCCTGTTCTGAATACGTCTTACTAAAATATTAGGAATTTTGAATTCTCATATAAGAAATACGCATTTTTACTAAATGTTAAATACCACTCATGGAGTAATAATTATACAGTATGTTAATATTTGACTTTCATTTCTGTAAATGTGCTAATTGTGAACTTTAATTAAACATACTATAACACCAATTGGCATTCACAAAAATGGCTTTCATATTTTGAAAGAAAATGCATTCTCAAATTGAAGGTCAGGTGTCAGGAAGATTAATGGCGGAATCAGAATGTCTCGAATCTATCCGCGTGGTGAGGTCTTCTATAGAGACGCAGGCTGACGATCAAAGTTCCCAAGGTACTGAATTAGATCTAGTTAGGCGGCTGTAAAACGTTGCCCCGACTACAAAGTAGTGTTATTATTTATTGGTCCTTTGCATCATCAAGCCTAATCATTGTGGCTTTAAATTAGAATACCACGTAAGCCGGTGCTAGGGGGCGTGAGAGGTGTTTCACCTTGTATAACTATCATGAACAGACTCAATACATCCGAGTCTGCTACTTTCTCTCTTGTTTGTGTTTGTAGCTTCCAATGGATCTACTTTTCAGTATTTATTAAAGTCCCTATCCCGCCATTAACAGACACATGTTAGAACAGATGTATAGCGTTTCTGAACCTGCTGACGACGAGGTAACTCTCATAATTGAGATTCAAAACTCTATATACACAGTATAAACAGCTTTAATCAGCCAGGTGAAACCCCAAAGCCGGATCGTCGAATTAACAGTTGCCAACTCATAATTCATATTAAAGCACGGGTATTTTAAGAACCCATGACTAAACTTTACTTTTAAACGGCACATATACATTAGTGTGTGACGTAAACCCCTGACTATAGTTTAGATAAATGGTTTTGCAGCGTTATTTTGTCGTTATTTGGCGGGTTAGTTTCTTGGATTTTATAAATACAAATGACACTGTGTACACATCTTACATGCTCCATTAACAAAGTATACAAATATTGCCTGGTGCTGCTTTATGGACAATGTAATGAGACTGGTGCAATAATGCACACACTAAAGTCTCATCCGAAGGACTGGTAAGGTAGGAAATACTTTTTTGAAATATTTCGATAATTAACCCAAATTCGGTCCTGGCTGGGATTGAACGCACGATCCCTGGGTTACTATGCCGTGATGCTAACCATTACACCACGACGCTACCTATTAAAATGTGAATACATAATATAATCGACGAAAGTAGTTACATGCACCCATGCGCGAATATTTTTTACGCAGGTTATCTTCTTTCAATATAACTGAAATGCACTGGCTATGAGCCTGTGAAATATGCTGTAGACTTGATTGTTAAAGTGAAAATTATAACCCATTCATGGTGTATGGCCAATAATGAATAAAAGACCTATAACAAAATTCAAAGTCTGGTCAAAACACGAATCTCTGATGTTTATATGCAGATATGTTTATAAAAAGCAACAACAATAAAAAAATTGACTGCAATTGTTTAGAATATAATTTGTTGTTAATGCACTTGTAATAGCTTGTGAGGATATATGTTTATTTGTTTGATATGTACAGTTATATTTGGATATCTTTGTCATTTAAATATTGCAAAACAATCTTGCATATACGAGAGGCGCCCCACTTATATTTGAACACTTTTATTGTGTAACTGAATCAACTATCTTGAAATTCTCGCCGAATATGTTGATTGTAATGTCAAGTCTAATGATTCCTTCGATATGAAACATTATGACATGCACTATTATGTGCTTCCTAATGTTGCTGCATCCGCATTTTTGAAAATGGGTAGAGAATGACATTTTGAAGCAAAAATCGTCAATTATAAAAATAACTGCAATACAAATTTTAACACAAATGCTTTTAAAATATCGTTAAAGGTTATAGTAATCCGATATGTCCATGCCTGAACGTAGAAAAGTGTAATATGCATTTTTTTTTAATTTGTCGATTTTCAAGATTTTAGCGAAAATTAACATGAAATTCAACTATGAAAATGACTACATTTACGAAAGCGTCTAGTTCAAAACATTAACTGCAGGCATTTTTGTGACTTCCTCCGCATAAAAAACAAGTTTTATAACTTTCTCAAAAGAAAAGATAGAAAAATATATAACTTAAAATTTAGGGTCAAAACACACACATTTGCAAATAATGATAAAAATAATATATTTGTTTACCAAATATATCTTTATAAGGTATACAATATACATATATGATATACATCAACAATAACTGTTCATGTTTTTATATCACAAAATATGATAAAAACAGTTATTTTGGTTAATTTATAAAATTATCAGTAACACAGGATCAAATTTTCCTATTATCTGTCAATGTTTAATATTGCGATAAAAAGTCGAGCTTTTAATTCAGCATCTATATTTTTGTCTTAAAATAAAACATACGATCATATGTAAATTATAAACACATGTTTAAACAATTATTATATGCATTTAGTGCTATTATTTGGTTTAAGGTAAAACTCCACGGCAACAGCAACATATAGGCTTCAAATTAGAAAATGGTGTACACCTTATTGAAAATGCAATTTAAAAAGGACCGCGTGAAATTGGATATTATTTTTAAATGCATACGTTCTAAATGACAGTTTCACATCATTAAATCACGTATTTTTTATGACAATCACTTCCGCTGAAAAAACCCACCTTAAACAAAAGTGTTCAAATATAAGTGGGGCGCCTCTCGTATACCTAAATACTTGTTAAAAGTATACGGTATCGTTGTCATATCGCGATTCATAAACACGGTATTGTATCGTGGCAAATCGTTCTTATGATGATTCATTACAGTCATACGTCTTACGATTAATGTTCACACACATTGATTCGTACTTTTGTCATAAATAAGGCTTGAATATATTTATTTTATGTAATTCAGTCTGTAACAAGCCAAGTTTCAGTACAGGAGACGTTCGCTTTATTTGTGAGAATAAAACCAGCTACGGTGAGCGGATGTTTCAGTATCGAGTTAATGACACCATTGATGTGCTTATATACACTGGATCGCTAACACGACTGGACAAGGTGGATGCAATCTTGTGTACTATTGGACCGGACTTACGGGGAGGCCATCTGGCCCAGTCAGTTATGACAGCGGGAGGAAAAACATATGAGAAGGAGTTGAATGAGTGGGTATAAACTTGTATTCTTAATGCACTTTCCAAAAACAAATGCGTTAGAAACAGGTTAACCAGTATTGAAGTTTGAATTTTACGACTGTATATCGATCGCAAATCGTGTTTAACGGCTCCGCTAACGCGTCACCATTAAACAAAATGTGCGACCTTTAAAAGACTGATATACCGTCGCAAAATTCACAATTACTATACATTTAACCCTATATTGTCGTCCTGAGGGAAGTTATTATCACCATGTAAATAATGTCACTCATAATTTTCCAATATTTCGATTCCAATATTTGTATTAAGGTATGTTTCTTCCACAAAGACTACACTTTTACATTTTGATCACAACACAGTTCAGGATCGAACTATTGTAATATTAAGAGTGACATATTTTACATTGTGACTATTAAATAGTTCATAACCGGTCGCAAATCCAGTTATGCGACGTTTTAAACCGTTAAAATGTGGCAACATTTGGTTTATTTATATGCGTTTGTGAGTAAAAAAAAACTCAACGAAATGCATTCGAAACAGGTTAACCAGTGTTGGAATTTTGACTTTTGCGACCAGTATATCAGGACTTGTCATACGGCAAAGTAAATTCTCAGGATTTCATTGGTCAATGCACCGTAGACATTATTAGTTATTAGGATTCTTGACAGGGGACATGGGCTCACATTCCCTGCCTGGAAATTTTTACTCATAACGTTGCCGATTCGTTTTGAAACCGCCGATTGTTTCCTTCCTATCGCTTTTCTGCGCTTTTCACTGTGTAACAGGCTGTTCATTGTTCATGTACCTAACATAGAGCCGTGAATCCTTTGATTCGAAAAATTGGTAGAGTATGCGCCACGCCTTCAGGTTGCATTTTCGTCGATGTTTTTTTAAGTCTGCTTAAAGAATCAACGTATTTCAATCGACTTAACCTTTATTCCCATATATCCACACATGTCCTATAGAGAATCTATCTTAAAATAGCCAACTCTTCTGTTCCTGACTTACTAAACACGCATTCATATTTTTGTCATAAGATTTAAAACGGTTGGTTTAAAATTTAATTGAAGTAAACACGCACACAATGTTTAGGATGATTTGATGTTTTGGTGGGCTTACGTAAAAGGATTCTTGTCTTATAACGCTGTGATGTAGGAGAGCACGTCCAGTTGATTTGTCTAAACTTCGAGAAATTAGAACGGACAGACAGCTCCTTATATTATTTATTGTTCATAAGCAAGTAAATAATATATTCCATTTTTTAAAAAATAACTTTTTTTTTATCTTTCTCGGTGACATCTTATTTTCGTAGATAATAAATCATAAAAAAAACGTCATTTCCACAGAGATTTAATACTAATTGATGTTTCGATTTCTACACCTATTTCTGGTAAGGTGTACTTTATACATGTATATACGAATCATCTCCTGAATCAAGTTAATGCAGATAAAGTACATGGGAGTAAAAAAACTGTCCCCACACGGAGATAACCTGGTTTATGAAAGATCTAAAATCGTCTTCGAAACTGATGGACTTGTGATACCTTACCGCCATGAAAAATCAATGTCTAGATCGTACTAATAAAGTAATAACAAAGTCCATGGTTCCAACAATAACGCAACATTTCTCAACGTAAGGAATCATCTTTGAATTGAAACTGATTATCCAATGGATTTTTTTCATGACAGTGAGAGTTAAGTTTAACATGTTTGCCGTTAAAATATGCACGTACTTTAACAGTTAGATAATATAAAGTGGAAATTGCATTTGATTTCAAATACCGGCCTTACCCTTAGGAGTTAAAAGCTCTGTTAAATTTGAAAAGATGCCATACGGTTAACCAGAAAGTAATAGTGGAGTGCGTGGTTCAGTGGTAGAGCGCCGAACTCAAGATCGAGAGGTCGTGGGTTCGAACTTCGTCGCGGCCACGTTATCTATCCTTGAGCAAGATAATTAATCCACATTGCTTAGGATTGGTTCTACCCAGGAAGCCATCGAGAGTGATTAATCTAAGTGCAAGAACTTGTTTCGCAATCGATGTAAAATAAATATGTTTAAACCAGAAGATAATAGTGTCTTTAATGTTACGGTTGTTTTATAATTCAACTAGTTTGATACGTGTTTATGTATTTTAAGAAAGGGCAAAATAATGACAGGGGGAACCACATTTCTTTGCAAGAAAACGGGTGGCATGAAACTGAAAGGTATTCTTCATATTGTGCTCGAGCAACCCATTAGGGATACGTCAAAAGGACAACTACAGCGGTTATCCTTGGTGTTTCAAAATGTGGTCCATGGCGCTGAACGTTTGAAGTTGAGAAGCCTAGCAATGCCTCTAGTTGGAGCAGGTACGTTTGTTTAGCGTTAATAAATCAACCCAGCTAATTTGTTAGGTCTGATGACCGTTTAATGCACAGTTTCAGATAGTATCACAATGTTACAAGTCAACACCTACTCTGAAATTACGGTGATGATTTGATGAAACCTTGCCATAATGTCCTTTTATTTTTACAAATAAAATGGAACCTGAAACTACATGAATCAGTGAAATAGTTTGAAGGTATATGACTTTTGTAACGACCTTATCGACAAACATAAATTACTTTTACGGTGGCGACGACAATGACGTGTAGTTTTGCGCCTTTCATTTTTGATGGCTATAATACCTGATTAGCTAATAATTCAAGAGGTAAAATTTAAACACATTTATTTATTAACTGTTTAATTTCAAAAGGGTTCTTACAACATTAGTTGATGTTCTTTTCGACTCATATTAAACACATACAGTTCGGCAATTATATATATAATGTATTGTTCGGGGCGCTTGTTTCAGTCAAATTTTTTTTTTTTTTAATTTTAAGACAAAATTCAAATACTACCTAAATAAGATGTATATCGATTAGAGAAACAGACATTTTTAGTGGTAAATAAAAATACCTTACTTTTCAAAATCGGTTCAGAAATAAAAAAAAATCCACATGCGAAATCTGTTTTTCAATGCAAAATCCTGCTGCATCAAAAATACGAAAAACTATTCTTTCTTTTTTTTAGAACGTTTATCGAAAAAGTGGTTTTAATGTGTTGGATAAATGGAAATTAAGTCACTCTGAAAGTTTTATAACAAAATATTAGGAGAAACTGAAGTTATTTGAGATTTCATAATTTTTGCTGCCCTAGCAACAGGTAATTTACATTGAAAAAGACCCACCAAAAAGCATTTTGGCTGTAAAATATTTATTTCTCAACCGATTTTGAAAAGTGAGGTATGTTTTATTTACCACTAACAATTCCAGTTCTATTAATATAGTATATATGTCCGTATTTATAATTGCTCATGCTATTTTCGAAAAACCTTCGGCTGAAACAAGCTGCCCAAACAATACACATTATACCATGCCAAGAGCAAAGGTGGTGAGAATAATAAAAAAACAAGCCTCTATGATATAGTGAAGAAACAAAGAAGTATAACAGTGCGATTGTGTCGTATTCGAAAGAAGGTAGTTAGTCAGCAAGAGTTTCAAAATAAATCTAGGCAAACCTCTTGTGTTTCTCTTTTGTAAGTTGAACAGTTGTCAAGTTGAAGATATAATTGTATCGTGTGGAATATCTGTCAAATTATATATTTATCTTTTGAAACAGGTACTATAAAGAGCCCTGCAGGAATACAGCAGATATGCAGTTGTCTATCTTCAACAATCGTGTCTGTGCCAAACACGAAAACTAAACTGCTACACCTAAAGGAGCTACATCTCGTGAACCGTGACCAAACTATAACATCCGCTTTGCTGGACGAGTTTAAACAACTCTCTGGATACAAACTTAAAGGGAGCTACAGTGGAAATGGTAAACATGATCAAAGCAGACGCCCGGGAGCTCGAGGTGGATACACAATGTACGATAAACCGTCCGCCTATAAACCGTCCTCCACAGAAAGATGGGAGCGACATCAACCCCTGAATGATACAGCGAGTATGAAACAGGTCGAAACCAAGACCGAAGAAACTAAAGCAAAAAAAAGCCAAGCAGAAGTAACAAAAGCGCCTGCTGGTACTCAATGTATCTACTGCAATAAACAAGCTGCAAATAGCTTGTCTTGTGGACATACGTTTTGCACGGCTTGTTTTATTCCCATGAGAGCAAACAAGGAGTGTTTTAAATGTAATGCAGGTGTATCACCTGATAAAGGCGCTACAAGTGATTCAAATCAAGACGACACATGTCCTGTATGTATGGATACCTTTAAAAATCCGAAAACGTTGAACTGTGGACACAAACTTTGTGGCATATGCTTGGAGCAGGTGGCGAAGCATAAACCACAGTGCCCCGTTTGCGGGGACATTTTCGGGGCCGTGAAAGGAACACAGCCAGATGGAGAGATGTTTTACAGATCTACAAAGGACCGTCTTCCTGGATACAAAGACTGTGGCACGATTGAAATATTCTACGATTTTCCTGGCGGGAAGCAAGGGGTACGGTGTTTAAATGTAATCTGTACGATCGTATGTATGCATCTTGATATGGGTTTTGTTAATATGAATATAAGTATGTATAAAGTAAATATAGTTCATCTAATAATGTTCGTTTTTTCCCCAATTTCCAATCCTATATAAATAAACGTAAAGATGCAGCTATTAAAAAAACAATACATAACAAAGTAATACAAGTAGATGGTGACTATATAACGGTCGTCTCAGAAGTCATGCCACTGGTACAATAACACATACACTATACACGTAGCTTTAATGGAACATGAATGGCGTCTGAAAAATACAAAACATGCTTACCATAATGTCACAACTTGAATAAATATATATACTGATTGTATTATTACCTTGCGAAGCAAATGCAGTGAGGTGCAGTGAGGCAAAGCAAGGGAATGGGTGTGACAAAACACGTCTGACCCGTTGTAAGACACTTTCCAATAGTAACAGTTTTTCATGTAAATAATTGTTTTTAAGAACATACTATTATTTTGATGTTCGTTTTAGAGCGAGCATCCTCACCCCGGTAAGCCGTACGCAGGAACCCAGAAACGCGCCTTTCTACCGGACAACGATGAAGGGAGGAAGGTCCTGAAGCTGTTGAGGCGAGCGTTCGACAGAAGACTTATCTTTACCCTTGGTGAGTCATGGACAACCGGCAAGGAAGGCAAGATCACGTGGAATGATATTCACCACAAAACCAAGCCAGACGGTGGAACGTCGAAGTAAGAGTTGAAAACAAAGTCTGATAACCAGATAGTTTCGTATATTCTTACATGTTAATTTAAGTTAATCCAACCATTTTACAGAAGGCACAGAGGTCCTATGGATCATATGTTAGACTCGCTTGTAGCCAAATAGGTTATCCTCTTGAAATAAAGATACTATTATTATTATTATTGTTGATATTAAATATGTTATAGTTTCAGTACAACATGTTCTTTTAATGAAAAGTATCACCAACAGTATATGCTGACCAAGCCAGAGTTTCTAAATGCAACATTCATACGACTTTGAGGCAGCTGTGTTTAATAATCTGCCGAGTTCTAAGATTCTGACTTGTTAGCTCATTTAAACCGAAGAGACGACGTGAGCTAAACTTCTCCGTCGTCGTTGGCTTTTGCTAAAACTTCTTCTCAGAGAGTTGTTTTTTATTTAACACAATCTATAGTTTATGAACATGCTTCGAGAACTTTATAACGAATGGGATTTAAAACAAAAATGTTGGTATTCATTTCGAAAAGCTCACAAAGGTAATTGTATAAGCACTTTTTATTATATACTTTACTGAGAAATTGTGGATTTTATGATTAGAATAAAACGTTCTATTTTCACTGTTTATATTCCACATGTGAAATACCGAAAATGACGTAATGCCGTTGTTGACGTTGTTGACGTCATTGTTTTGGCTCATTATGTTTTTTTCTGCATAAGTTTCAAGGTTGTGAGTATATAATAAATAGAATATAAATAGAATATTTGTTGGTTTTTCGTGAATATAGGATTTATTTTCATCTCGAAGTGAGAAAACTCAAATATTTGAAAATAAATCCTATTTTCACTCCAAACCAACAAATATCCTACATATATGATGTATACGTTACGCCTTTTCTATTCGTTGCCAATCTATTGATATAAGTTCAGTGAGCTTAAGAACTCGGAGAAACTGTTTAATTGTTTACGACACTCAGCAGCCGCTATTCACCTATCAGAAAATATTTAATGAATAATCTGAAACGAGGTGCGGACAAAACCAATGTTAATGCATGTTTTTTGCCAGGTCATGTAGTTTTATATCATTTCTTCTCATATATCCTATAAACGTATAATATATATATATATATATATATATATACATTCAGTTTTGGTTACCCAGACCCTACCTACTTGTCCAGAGTACAAGAGCAGTTGACGGCCAAAGGAGTTACAGAATAATTGGATAGAGAATGTGTTGTCGGGTATAACTGACTAGTGGTTATATGAAAACATAGATGGAAGTGGTGGCGGATAGTCGTATATGTCTCACTAGTTGTTATGCCAAAACATAGATGCAAGTGGTGACGGATAGTCGTGTACAACTCACTAGTTGTTATGCCAAAACATAGATGCAAGTGGTGACGGATAGTCGTGTACAACTCACTAGTTGTTATGCCAAAACATAGATGTAAGTGGTGACGGATACGACGAAATATTCACTTATGTGATGCAGTAATTTAAGATCATTTTTTTATTACATCTGTGTTTGATGGGCTTCCTACTATATATGACGGCATAATATTATATGGGTTATTGAAACAGATATTGTAATAAATATATTTATTTTTTGCCTTGCGTCTACAAGAACTTTGTCATCTTGTGTAATCAGCATTGTTTTATAGCTACGTTTTCCTAAATGAGGCCAGTTCATGTTTGTTATATTACACATACACAAGTAACGTAGGTAACAACGCAACTCAATATTTCACTTTTTTGGACACTTTTGCAGTAAGAGGCGTGTAAAGTGAAGCAAATCACAAACGTCATAATGGGGAGATCATATGAAGGATTAAGTATTCCTTCAGACATGCCTCCGTCATGGAATGAACCCGCAAGGGGGTCGGTGTGCTAGATGCATGGGTGTGGGGTAGATGTAAACCTACTTTCACGAGCGTATATTCTCATCATACTTATATTTGTGTTAATTATAAGTTGAAATAACTTATTATCTTGTTAGTTTTACTTGATTACATATCTTAGTTTTATTTAATTATATATTTACATATTCTTGTTAGTTTTACTCGTACCTATGTATGTTATTTAAGAATTGATTTACAAATTTTCGGCATTGATGCTGTTTTGAACGCCGGTAGTGAATGGGAAATTCCATGAAGCACATTAGTGCGTTTTGGTGAATTAACGGCAAATTCCATGAATTTGCTATTCACCACCGGTGTTCAAAACCGCATTAAAGGGAATATACCGGCAGCAGTAAATGTTCATTCAAAATGGTGTGGATGATAATTATACAGAATCATAATTTTTTGTTTAAATAAAACTCATTTCGATTAGGCCATTTTCTGGGCTAACTTTTGGGTTAATTGCAATATTTCTGCATTGAATGTGTCTACCTGGGAAAAACCAATGCTATATAAATTCTGCACTGAATGTGTCTACCTGGGAAAAAAACATCCTATATACTTGGAAAATGTACTGTGACACCGTTTGAGTTTTTATGTTCGGGTGACAGTAACCGGCTAAAAACGTCCCGGATGACTTGCTATAATGCAGACATATGAGGATGGAATTAGATGCATATTCCCTTAAGGCTGAACATTTGCGAATCCATTTTTTATAGCTATATTATTTTCTCGTTGTTTTAATACCAATATAACGTGCATTGGGAGGTTGGTAATGATAAATACGTGCAAGAAAGATAATTATTGCATACGCATTATAAACAGCATTTACTTTCAGTGTAACAGGAAACGTCAATATTCGCTCATATTTGCTCATGTTGACGTGTAGTAAGTCGTATTGGGTGTGTAATAGTATACTCGTTTGTGATTGGTGCTATTTTCTGTGCATGTCAAAGAAAGTATGTCAACGTGATGTAAACAATGTTGATTTCGCACGATATAATGACAATATGTTAGTTTCAGATAAATGTTTTTTGGTGAAAATTAAATGTTATAACCCATTTTATTGTTCATAATATAAAAATGCATATGCAATGAAAAGGTTCACTTAAATTTATATTGGGATATTTGCACTCGTTCATTTCGCGCATAAATATTGGGCCCCTAAAGTCGCGCAATATTAATACGTGAAGGAACTCGTGCATATATCCTACACATCTAATAATCTATACATATCGTTAGTGTAGAATAGCCATTTTCTTTGAGGTACACGGGAGACGGTCACAGCTAGCTCCGCCTACCACACCGGATGCATACACAGTTAACTCCGCCACCGAAAAGTAAAGTTTTTAATCGAATTAGACGGGTTTTTTTCCTTCAAAAGAACGAGTCAAGTATTTATACTTTGAAAGCCTTCATTCTTATTCACGGCAAGCGTTTATAATTCACGGCAAGCGTTTATACTAAAAGGGGCACCATATCTTGCCCAGTGTTTTATACGTAATGTGACACCATACTTAAAGTTTAGTGTTTAACTACATTGTTTATATTTTATGGTTTGTGCTATTTCACTGTGCTTTTCATCTACGTAGGTAAATGTGTTTGCATGTGTTTTTTTTGTTGGTTTTTTTTGTTGTTGTTTTAAGTACATGTTTTCAGTCGTATTTAACCATTGTACAGAAGCGAATTTCTTATAGTTAAAGTGGTCAAGTGGTAACTGACCGTTCCATCCCGTATTGGCAACACTTGTATGTTTATGATGTCTCACAATTTGCATTAGTACACACATTTGTTATATCAATACAGTATTTTACCGGCATGCTAGTATTATCTGCCTGCGATCTGTGAATGCTTCATTTTTGCATCTTCTTTTGTTGTTACATTGAATGTATTACCAATACATTTGTTTTAGGTGTTTTAGCTCACATGAGCCAAAGGCTCGAACGAGCTATTGTGATCATATTTTGTCCTTCGTCTATCCGTTCGCCTGTCCGTCATCATTTTAAAGGAAATCTTCTCTGAAACCGCTTGGAAGATATTGACTTAATTTCAAATTAATGATTTTCCTTTGGAAAACTCTGGTTATTAGATTGGCGAATGTCGTTTGGTGGGCGGGCTGGCGGCGTCAAACTCGTGGTTTCCTTTCAATTACTTCGGCTAGGAATAAGATATCGGAACAAAACTTGCTGTGTAGGTATCTGATATCGACAGGATGGCTGGGATTGGATTTGAGGTCACTGGGTTCAAGGTCAAGGTCGCTGTTACTGAAAAAAAGGAAAATGGTTTCCGCTCTATAACTTTAGTTAGGAATGAGAAACTTGATAATGTTGAAAGAAAAGTGTTGCATTTAAAGTGAAGGTCACTTTTACTGAAATAGAAAAATGGTTTCCGCTCAGTGACTTTAGTTAAGATTGAGATATTGGAAAGAAACTTGCTGTGTAGGTAGCTCAATGGAAAGGACGGTTGGGATTGCATTTGGAGTCACTGAGATCAAGGTCACTGTTACTAAAAAAAAAATGGTATACTAGTATGTTATATAAAAGTTTGTAACCTTCAAAAAAATATTTTTCTCTAGAACCACTGAACAGATTTCGACATGTTTTGTTTTTTAATAATCGGCACTGGCTACACTATCAAGTTTGTTTAAATTAATTCCCCGGGTTTAAAACTGTTTGCGCCACGGGGATCCAAAGTTTATGTATAGAGATTTTGCATGTTTTACATAGACCTATATGGAAACACTTGAAACGTCTTCTCCGAAACAACAAGGCATAGAGCTCGTATATATTGTTAGTAGCATCCGTTTATGGTTTCTATCAAGTTTGTTCAAACGGTGAATATGTGCAAATATGGCACCGCCCCGGTATGTATAGAGTTATAGAAAAAATGTATATTTTTAAAAAAGTTCTCTGAAACTACAAGAGCTAGATGTCTAATAGTTGCATGAAGCACAGTCCAGACCCTATTGTACCCATCCCTTTAGGGTGTCCTATCTGGTCATCGGGTGGAGGGACGTTAAACCTTAGAAGCAACAACAACAACAACATTTTGCAAGAAGCACAAGCTTATGTTCCTCTGCAAAGTCTGTTCAAATGGTGACTCCAAGGTTGAAATTTGGCACCGCCCTAGGATTTTTTTTGCATAGACTTATACTGGAAAAGGCTTAACAAATATTTTTCTGTAAAACCACTAGGCATATAGCTGTCCTATATGCAGCATACACGTTTGTTCCTTTATCAAGTTCGTTAAACTGGTGATACAGTTGTGCTACGATGGTCACAGTTATAGGAAAATCTTTAATGCCAGTGGGTACCTGTTTAAATAGAGTTATATCGGAAAATCTTAAAAAAATCTTCTTCTGAACTAGCTAAACCTCTTTATCTGACGCACTTTTGTTACTGTTGCATGTGGTTACAATGGACAGTCATCATACGATCGTTTCGAGGATACTTGGCCCGCTTGCTACTGTGTTACCTTAATAGGGAGTATAATACTATTTCATGAGTATCCAGTGAAGACAGGGAATTCCAACATGGTTGAAATCTCTCTAATTTAACCGGATACCCAAGATTGATTATATTTATTACACACATATATCGAGGGTTCATTGCAAAACTATTGTATCTCTTCTTTATTCATATGTAGTTACAATAGTTTTGCACTGACCCCTCGATATGCGCTGACATAGTTTGCGTTGACGTCGTCAACTACTAACGTTTTGTATGTTTACACAATGACGTCGATCAACTGTTGATGCTATCAACTTGTTGATGCGCGACTTTTATCCGCCCCAGTTTTGGTGAAGGATCAGACTTCCTATTAATCATGTAACACGCGGGTAACATCCGGTATGCAAGAATATACATGTATGATGTTTAAAAAAAAAATCAGGTAACAATTGTTATTAAGTCTACATGTGTGTCGTCGAGATCATGGCCTTTATGGAACTATAGAGAAAATGACGATAATTCACAGGGAGGCTATTAATCCAATATTGTAAATAACGGTATAAAGATAATTAAGTGATTTTTTTTGTTATAAAATATGCATTGATTATTATTGCTCATTAAGCTCACTGTGTCTGTATGTATAACCTTCAGCTTAAAAGTGCTAACTTGAAGCTTATAAGATCAGTTGGATACGCTTGCACAGTATGTTTCATAATGTTAGGCTTGATGAAAGATTTAATCAAGATATATAATATATGTTTTCTGCCACGAATATATTATTATGTTGAATATTCCCATTGGTTACATTGATCGTACATGTATAGATCTAAATAAACTTGCAAAGTCAGTGCTCAACTTTAACGCAAAAATTCTCAAAAGAATTGTCTAATGAAGTACAACTCATTTCTATACTGATTTTCAATGAGTTTGTCATAGGATAAAGCTACGATGCAATGCAATCCACTGTAATACCCATGCTTATATACACACTAATATTGTATAACGTATGCTCAGAAAACACTTATGTATATTCTTTGTTGTACGTGTTTTCTTTTTCATGCCATATACTTAAAGAAGACAATGTTCATGCCATATCGAGGGTTTAATGCGTATCTATGCTAAGTGCATTTTAGTAAATTTTACAGGAGAAGCAAAAAAACTCACATTTTTCTTATTTTCAACATAAAAACTTTTAAATTTTCAAATATTATGTACAGATGTGTATTTTTTATATATAATAAAGTCTCTTTACATTATCTTTAATTACAATTACGTTTTTTGATGAAATGTCACTTGGAATAGTTTGGCACTGAATTTTAAGTTTCAAAGCTCAATTCTGTTAATGCAAAACTATGCTAAGTGATTTAAAAAAAGTTTTTTTTGTAGAGATGTGATGTAATTGAAATTACTTTTTTCGTTCATTTATGTTATTTTAGCATGGGCATGGAATTTACAGCTGATAAACAGATATTTGATTGTCAGATTAAAAAAAACACACTAAAATTCACAAACTGACTATTTTTTTTCCTATTCTAACACTTCAAAGTCAAATAGTTAAGTGGAATAAGATGGGCAAAGAAAATAAAACTGGTGTCTGCAGATTATCAACTCAGTTCTTAACAATAAGTGTTTTTACTGAAGAAAAAAAAGAATCCCATAATTTTTTATACATTTTTTGACATCTTTTTATTTTTTTATTTTTAAAATCAATACATTCATTTTATAACTTCAGTCACTGGTGTGTTTTTATAAAGATATGTATAAACCTATCTTTTATTAAAAAAAATTAAACACTAATATTTGTTCATACGTTGCTCTCAAAAATACATACAAACAATAATTCAAATCAGGCGTTTTTTTATTTAAATGTGTTTAAACACATTTTATGTTATATTGGTGCAGTCTTCCAGAGGGAGGGAGTAAAAAACAGAGGAATGGTAAACAACCATATCAATTTGTTTCCATTCAAGTGCAGGAGTTATACTAACATTCTGCACACTCTTGAGATTCTGAAGAATTGAATGAAGTAGGGTTTGTCGTCCCGTGAACACATCATATTAGGTTATATTGGGGCAGCAACCTCAGAGGGAGATGAGATGAAGTTCCCATTAGACATGCATCCACCAGGAAGTGAACATGGCAGAGGTCTGTAAGTATCCTGATCTTCATTTTCCCCAACGGCAGTGGCCAACAGAGTCTCATTTATCATACAGTTCTTTGGGGTGTATAGAATCATTGGTAATAAAGAATCATTTCCTGTTTAAATTCAGTTTTCTCAGCTCATATATTTTAGATTATTTTAAAACGTTCCAGGCTTGAAGATATATCATATAAGCATAAATTTATTCAACGGTGAAATTATTTGGGACATTTTTCCATGCAAAATATATCACTACGTGCAACACCTCTCAGAAAAAATGATTCTATACTACCTGAATGAAGTGAGATTTTGAAACGAAAAATTCATACTGTCACAATAAATTCAGAAATACATTTTTGCTGTTTTAACAATTGTAAGGGACAAAAGTCAAAATACAATCATCAATTAAGGTAACTTGTTGAAGTTTGGCACTTTTAAGGATAAAATGAAATTAAGTAAATATTGGTGCAAAAACGCCTATTAAAAAATCACAGTTTCAGGACAATAATTTTAGAAATGTTGCTATCATACAACTAAAAGGGTAAATCTAAATCAGAAATTAAATAAACATTTTCCTTTCACTTTAAAATTAGACGTTTAACCCAAGTGATTCTATACCCACAAAAGCACTGTATATATGTGGGTGAAACTCTATAATTTGGTTTAAAACATATTTTATTTAAAAGATAGCGTACGTTACATACAATAATAAATGGATTGAAACAAAAGCAATTGCTTCTAGAGATCATTTCCATGGGAACAATGATTTACATACATAACAATTTATGCTATCATACAACAAAAAGGGTAAATCTAAATCAGAAATTAAATAAACATTTTCCTTTCACTTTAAAATTAGACGTTTAACCCAAGTGATTCTATACCCACAAAAGCACTGTATATATGTGGGTGAAACTCTATAATTTGGTTTAAAACATATTTTATTTAAACGATAGCGTACGTTACATACAATAATAAATGGATTGAAACAAAAGCAACTGCTTCTAGAGATCATTTCCATGGGAACAATGATTTACATGCATAACAATTTACATATATAGCGGTTAAGTTAAATATGTTTTCAATAAGAGAAAAAGCAAACACATACTAATATAGTCAGAGAAAGATGAATAACAAAAACCAACAACAGCAAAACGTTGGAAAAATAAACACATTTAAAGGATGCTAAGAAAACATACGAGTTATAGATTAATTATATATATGTGAAATAAATAGTCACTCTTGACACTTCATCTCCTGTTGCGAGGACCGATTACGCAACGCATCAAGTTCGATAATGAAACCAGTTTCCAAAGACTACTCCCTAAATGTAAACTAGAATTTAAAATGTATTTGAGGACAACTTCGATGATAGACGTATTTATGTCGTAAGAGAGCTCTGGCAATCAAAATAATACTGTTCAGCTGTACTGTACTGGGCGATGAAGGTCAGTGCGTGTGTAAAGACTTCCACTGCACATGTCTCTCTCTGCACACGCCTTTCACTGCACACGTCTTTTACTGCACACGTCTCTCTCTGCACACGTCTTTCACTGCACACGCCTCTTATTGCTCACGTCTCTATCTCTCTCTTTCTCTCTCTGTGCACACGTCTTTCACTGCACATGTCTCTCTCTCTCTCTCTCTCTCTCTCTCTCTCACTGCACACGTCTTTCACTGCATATGTTTCTCGTTACACACGTCTTTCATGCTACAAAGCGTTTAAAGGTAAAATATGCATGTGTAATGTATTCATAGAAAGTAGAAAGTCCATCACGTAAGTGAACATTTCATTGCCTCCGTCAAGAAGCTAGACACATGTATTGATACAACCGCAAGTAAGTTATACCCGACAACACATTATCCATCCATTAATTCCGTTAATCCTTTAGCCGCCAGCTCCTCTTGTACTCTGGACAGGTAGGTGGGGTCTGGGTAACCAAAACTGAAAATATATGTGCACGACATTTTATATGATAGATGAGAAGAAATAATTTACAAATCCATGACCTTGTAACAAAATAACATGCAATATATGTTGTCCTCGCTTCACCTTGAGAACGTTTAAGGTTATTCAATAAATAAATGTCTGACTGTTGAATATAGAATACTGGATTCTATAATAAATAAATCGTTCTAAGAGTTCTAAGACTCACTCATCTTCTATCGATATGGTGGCAAATCAGAAAATACGTAACGTATACTGCATACCAATTATGCATATAAAATTACCTAAACATGTCAACTTTTCGAGGTAAGTACCAGTAGTTTTGATTTAAATGATCTTTTCTTTTTTATAAAAAATAGGCCTAAAACGCTTAACATGTATCTGGGCCTCAAAACTCACTGAAAAATATATGTAAGGTACCATGTGAATGTAAGCTCGAATTGTATTTGATGGTCTATGATATAACGACCATTCCTGAAAAAAGCGGCACAGCCTGCCGGTGCAGCCGCTCGTCTGTCACACACGTATAATCTAATGATACATGCAAAATAAAGAAATATCTTGTAGTTTCAGAGGAAAAGCTGTTTTAAAGATTTACCTTTATAACACAATGTAAAACTGTGACCCCCTTCAAGGGGCAAGATTTGACCCCAGGCTCACCATTTGAACACACTTGGTAGAGGACCATTAGCCCGTAAAGCATGCAGAATAGTAGACCTCGACCTCTGACCTCTAATAGTTAAGAGAAAAAATGGTTTTAAAGACTGTCTTATAGAAGTCAATGTAAAACAATGACCTCTAGGGCGAGGGAAAATTTGACTCTAGGAACACTATTTGAAGAAACTTGGTAGAGTTAAACATATAGACACCGGGGTATATATATATATAACTTACATAATTTGAGAATCCAAACTCTATATACATAGTATAAATGGCTTTAATCAGCCAGACCAAACCCCAAAACTGGAGCGGCGAATTAAGAGTTACCAACTCATAATTCGTTTTACGCATTTTCAATCACGGGTATTTTCCTAACCCGTGAAAAAAACTACTTTTAATCGACCCATTTACATTAGTATATGACCTGAACACCTTGATAGAGTTTCGTTAAACGCTTGTGAAGTGTAATTTTGATATTATTTGGCGGGATTCATTAAATATTTAAATTTCCTACATACATCTATGTAAAACGGTGCCCCACGGGCATTTCCAAAGTTGATCCCAGGGTGTGACCCCAGTCTTGTTTGTCTATTACAACTGATTGTTTCGAAACTTTACAAGTTGCTTACCTATGACTTCAAGATGTGCAAATCGATACGGTTTGTAACCGAAGTTACAGCTTCCCCCCCCCCCCCCCCCCCCCCCCCCAGAACTTTACGTTTTTCGGGGATTGTTTTAAGTTGGGACATACGTGACCCATGGACATATTTCTAGTGTTTTTTTTTGTGTTTTTTAAAAAATTCGTTTTATGAACATCTAAAGACAAGTTTAATCGACAAGTTTAATTGCTTTATTTTCATGATTTTAAGTAAAATAAATATACTGAACCAAACAGCTAACGCACCAGTAGACAATACCTTTAATGTATGAACTTGTTATATACCCATGATATATCGTAGATCTATTAATTTTAGGCACCCATACATCGATCTTGTTTGGAGAACATTTGATGTCATATCATTCTCTTGTTATGTTTCAATCGGTGTCTGGCGCCATTTTGTTTCCTTTGTTCTCCACCCTCGCCAATATTTTAAATCTTAAAACATCATATTTAATGGTGTAGTACCACTCAATTTGAGTTCAGTAGCTTGTAAAGCCGGTATTAATTAAGTTAAAAAACTTAAATTTATAATGAAATATTGTTTCTGTAACTAAGAAATTGTTAATTTTGTATCGTGAAACAATTTGCAATAAACTCACCTGATGTTTCCAAATCCATGTTATGAAGGGAGCTTACTCTAGTGAAGTTTTAACATTGTATATACAGCAGTAATTTACCCTTTTATGATAACTCGGATTATTCGTCATTTGTATGTCTTCATAATTCCATTTATATGCAGACTGGTACCGTTGGAGACAGGGGATTTGAATGATTTTTTTTTTAATTTACAGTCGTTATTGATAAGATATATGTCTCGTTCAGAATGAAATTTGTTTTGATTTATTGATTGTTATTATTGAGATATTAAAGGTATTGTCTACTGATGCGTTAGCTGTTTTGATTCAGTATATGTTTTTTAAACTATCTTATACATATATTGTTCCTGCAATACTTTCACCCTTTATTGTTTGCTTCAAATGCTGTTAGGGACAATGGAGGAGGCTATTTTATTTTGACTAACGAAGGTAACGGTTACGATTATTGTAAGTTGTTTCATAAAATAGGGTCCAGGAGTATCTGTTGAGATTTGTCAAAATGATCCTAGAGCTTTCTGAGAAGTCGTTTTGAAAAAACTTTAACGAAAATGGGCGAACAGCTGTCACAGTATCTTAATCACGTTGAGACTTTGGCTTATATTAGCTATGACAATAGAAAACACGTATTTAAAGGGTTTTAAATGACACATTAGATGGATATTGAAACAATGTATATGCCTAAGCAGTGCGAGCCAACTTATATATAATAAACACAACTCATACGACTGTTGTTATGGGTTAAAATCCACTATACATGGTCTATAGACTTTTTCTTATTTATGTTGCAGGCCTTCCACAACGTAGATGCAGCAACTTTGAACTCGGAGAGAATATGATGATTTCCGGATTTTAGAGAGGAATGCGTCAGTTTAACCATTGTTCATCAATAGATTTAACCTCAAAATTATTTTGAAAATGCTCCAGACTTTACCAAATTGTAGGTACGAAAGCAAAGAAAACGAAAACACGCTGGGCTTGACCCCGGACAACACTATCCCGCCGCTCAATATTTCATGCACCCCAGCCCCACCCCTCTCTCCCACGCACACGCCTTAAACACATAAACACGACTCCTGGGTTTGCACTATTTTTGAGCCTTCTGAAAAATGTTTTATAGATAAACTTAAATGGACATGTAAGAATATAAGACACTACATGACTCTCGTATTATATTTTTCATTCATTACTTACTTCGACCTGCCACCGTCTGGCTGAGTTTTGTGGTGAATATTATTCCAGATAATTGTTCCTTTCTTGCCGGTTGTCCTTGACTCACCAATGGTAAAGACAAGTCTTCTGTCGAACGCTCGCCTTAACAGCTTCAGGACCTTCCTCCCTTCATCGTTGTCCGGTAGAAAGGCGCGTCTCTGGGTTCCTGCATACAGCTTACCGGGGTGAGGGTGCTCGCTCTAAAAAATGAACATAAAACTAATAGTATGCCCTTCAAATAATTATTTACAGGAACGACTGTTATTATTGGAAAATGTTATACAACGGGTCATTTTGTCACACCAATTCACTTGCTTTGCCTTATTGTGTCGCACTTCATTTGCTTCTCACGGCAGTAATACAATCAAACATTAGCCGTAACTTTAAGATTATAAAACACAAAATAACAACGCTGACAAACATTACACCACTACCATTATTGAATATTTACTAAATAGAAGTAAAATGTTTTGACGGAATTTAAAAGTGGTACAAAAAATTAGCATTTCATAGGATTGAACTCCAAGCCCATATTAAAATTACACTTGCGAGTTAGGCAAACGAGCTCCCGATTAAGCTAACTGGGACAGAAATGCGATGCAATCAAAACCTAATGCGCTAATGGATATCACGTGAGCAAACCAAATGTAAATATTGCGGTCCCAGCTATGTTTACAAACATTTTTTTCTTCTTCGTCGAATTTATTACTACATGCTTATTTGGGTCTACGCTCATGTTTCCATGCATACATTTCACCGAAAATTTCAGACAGTTATTTCTTACGCTTAATATTTGCTTTACTTATGGACAATGTCCCTTTCAAGCTATCTCTCGCTACACTATGTACTACGAATTTAATAGTGTGTGCGTTATTGCACCAGTCTCATTACTTCTGAGATTACCTTATAGATTCACTATCTATTTATATTACTTTTGATGTACTGTTTTTTTAGTAGGTACGCATTTACTTCTATTTATATAGGATTAAAGCTTCGACGAAACGGCACATATTAGATAAATTATATTTACTATAAACAACACATCATTTAATTAATATAACCCGCAGCAAGATGCATATAAACGATCGCACAGATTACATTTAAACACCGTACCCCTTGCTTCCCGCCAGGAAAATCGTAGAATATTTCAATCGTGCCACATTCGTTATATCCAGGAAGACGGTGTTTTATATATATGTAAGACATTATTCCATCTGGCTGTGTGCCTTTCAAGACCCCACAAATGTCCCGCAAACTGGGCACTGTGGTTTATGCTTGGCCACCTTCTCCAAGCATGTGCCACAAAGTTTGTGTCCACAATTAGGCGTCTTCGACTTTTCTAAGATATCCGTACATACAGAACATGTGTCATCTTGACCTGAATCACTTGAAGCGCATTTATCCGGTGGTATATCTGTTTGACATTTAAAACATTCCTTACGGGATTTCATGGGAGCAAAATATGCCATGCAAAACGCATGTCCGCAAGACAAGATAGTTGAAGCATGTTTATTGCAATAGATACATCGACTTCCATCAGGTGCTTTTGTTACTTCGAGTTTGTTTTTTTGTCTTAGTTTGTCTGGCCTTTGTTTCGACTTGTTTCCTACTGTGAGAATCATTCAGGGATTGATGTAGCTCCCATCCTTCTGTGACGGACGGATTATAGACGGACTGTTTATCGACCTCCACGACCTTTGGAACTTCTGCTTTGTTCATGTTTACTATTTCCACTGTAGCTCCCTGTAGGCTTGTATCCAGAAAGTTGTTTAAACTCGTCCAGCAAAGCGGTTGTTGTAGTTCGGTCATGGTTCACCAGATGTAGTTCCTTCAGGTGCAAAAGTTTTTTTTTCGGCAGAGACATGATTACTGAAGACAGACAAGTGCATAACTGCTGTATTCCTTCAGGACC
>JAWPHD010012951.1:0-72033 GCA_037043455.1 Cyrtodaria siliqua
TGTGCAAACCTGACCCTGGATATTGTCCCGAAGTACAACCCATTACATATATCTCATATAGAAACCTGACCCTGGATATTGTCCCATAATACAAGCCCATACATATACGTTATGTGCAAACCTGACCCTGGATATTGTCCCATAATACAAGCCCATACATATACGTCATGTACAAACCTGACCCTGAATATTGACCTTTAATACAGGCCCATATATATCCGTTATGTACAAACCTGACCCTGGATATTGTCCCTTAATACAAGCCCATACATATACGTTATGTACAAACCTGACCCTGGATATTGTCCTTTAATACAAGCCATAAATATACCTTATGTAGAAACCTGACCCTGGATATTGTCCCATAATACAAGCCCATACATATACGTTATGTGCAAACCTGACCCTGGATATTGTCCCGAAGTACAACCCATACATATATCTAATGTAGAAACCTGACCTGGATATTGTCCCATAATACAAGCCAATACATATACGTTATGTGCAAACCTGACCCTGGATATTGTCCCGAAGTACAACCCATACATATATCTAATGTAGAAACCTGACCTGGATATTGTCCCATAATACAAGCCCATACATATACGTTATGTCCAAACCTGACCCTGGATATTGTCCCGAAGTACAGCCCATACATATATCTAATGTAGAAACCTGGCTCTAATACACGCCCATACAAATACCTAACGTACATATCTGACCCTTTAATACAGGTCCATATATATCACTTATGTAGAAACCTGAACCTGGATACTGTCCCGTAATACACGCCCATACAAATACCTAACGTACATATCTGACCCTGGATATTGTCCTTTAATACAGGTCCATATATATCACTTATGTAGAAACCTGACCCTGGATATTGTCCCGTAATACAACCCCGTACGTGTACCTAATGTACATACCTGACCCCGGATATTGTCCTTTAATAAAAACCCATACATATTCCTTATGAACACACCTGACCGTAGATATTCTCCAAACCTGACTCTAACTATTGTCACATAATACGAGCCCATCATGTACACACCTGGCCCTAGTTATTCTCCTTTAATACAGACCCATATATATACCTTATGTACCTTATGTACAAACCTAACTCTAACTATTGTCACATAATACCAGCCCATACATATACATAATGTACACATCTGACCTTTAATACAGGCCCATACATATATGCCTTATGTACAACCCTGACCCTGGATATTGTCTCTTAATTAAAGCCCATACATATTACGACCTATTATGTATATACAAACCTGACCCTGAATATTATCCCGTAATACAACCCCATACATATATCTAATGTAGAACCCTGACTATGTTCCCGTAATACACGCCCATACATGAATCAGTTTACTATACATTCCACATTTTATAATACTGTCATAATAAAACTGTTGGAAGGCTTCTTCACATAAATGGCATAACTTTGTTTCAATACAAATATAACAAAACAAATGCAACGCATTCTGCTTCTTTCACGCCCCGTCAAAGGATCTAGGCGGTAAATCCTCATCGACCAACCTACGCCGCTCAGTACTGGTATACTTTGATTTTACTTCTCTAAGTGTATCAACTCGCTGTACGCATGGCTCCGCCTTTAGTCAATATAGCTCCGCCCCTACTGTGGATATTGTCGTCAAATTGGCCTGCGGTATTGTCATCGTATGTCTACCAGAACACTACACTTCAGTTTTAGCAGGGTCTCATATGCATATATATGTAATATAGACGGATCCTGGTTATAGAATAAGCTTGGTGTAGTTACAGCAATAAGGATACACACAGCACTCATCCTGATACATTTGACTGTAACATGAATATCAATAGAAAACCACTTGGGGTAAGACTCTCCAGGTAGAGTTCACCGACTGGGAAAGCGAACCGTCTGAGGTCAACTGGACCGTCTACTATGTGCAGACCCTTGCAACCCCCCACAGCATGTGTAAACAAATATATAGTTACATACTATTATAATCAAATGGTTAATATACGCGCCGGCCCTACCGGCCTATAAGTCACATGTGAAATCAAATTTTAAATTGATAATTGATTTGCTGGTATAATATGCTGATAGATTAAGTTTTGCCAATACCTCCCGCAGTTCACTACACCAATTACTTGCACTGTTATTCTCATACTCTCTGATGAACACTTGTTTGGTAAGACGATAATCATGGGAACATGTTCCAGTAGCCGATCATGCACAACCACCTTACTCTGTAGCCACCCAATATGACCGTATAATGCTAAAATTGGTGCAAATCTATGAACACCCATAAAGTACCTGATGGCGCGGTTTTGCACGTTATCAATAGATCGATACTTTCGGTAGCCCCAGATCCCAGCTCCGTAGTCTAATATTGGTATTACGCATGATTCAAATAGTTTTTCATATGATTTGAGACCAAATTCCTACAGGTTATTAATCTTCGAAATAATTTTCCCAATGGCATCTTTTCCAAGAACGTCCGCATCTATAGTGAAATGTCACTCCCAGGTATTATATTTCCAACAGGAAAAAAACATGGTTTGTTGGGCTTTCGACTTTTCAGTATTAATATGTACACTCCTACAGCAACTATCAAGCGCGTTAAGCATTCGCGTGAGATCATCTTCGGGCTTAGCTAACAGAACTATATCATCGGCAATAATGAGAGTCCTGGAACCAACCTCAATGCCGAGGTCAAGGTCATTTGCTTCTTTTACCAGGTCATTTGCGATTATCGAGAAGAGCGTCGATGAGACACAAACTCCCTGTTTTACCCAAGTCATGCAATATAAATTTCAACCGTAAACTTGGCTGAACAGCAACTATAAAAAGACCGAGTTAATCACCTACCAGAATTTGGAGGTCTGTCAGTTTTCTGGTCACTGATTGGACAGTTTATTTTGATGATGCTTTATCAAAATTATGTAGCCATCTCTAGATTAACAGTAACTGTATAAAACACAGACATAATAACAAATCACGAGAGTGTGAGCTTATGTTGATTGTCTGTCCGTCCGTTACTTCGGCGTTAGCTCATACATTTCTTTTGATAGTTTCGGATAATGTTCACCAAATCACCACGTAGTGGCGTACCCACACACTCTTGTCTGTTAAATCATATATACTTTTATCCTTTGGGTCTATCCTTACTACATTACTAGCCCTTACCTCAAATCTAAGATCAGAAATTTCAGCACAGGTGTGATTGTTGAAATGACTTTTGTTTTCTATATTTGTTTCACAACGTTCTGTAAATAACGTTTGTTGACATTGGGGTGAACATTGAAAGCGATCAGTCTCAATCAAGATTTTGCCAAACGCTTGTCGTTCACTCATTCAGAAGAACACTTGCCATGCACGCTCACTTTGGCCTCTATGAGAACTTGCTTCGCGATTGATATCCTTTTCTGTTTGTAAACAATACAAACAACATGTAGTCGATGCAAGAGACCCCGTAGGGCTTATGTTCTATTGTTATGTATGTCTTGTTGACTTTAAATGATCTGATCTTATCTTGTCTTGTTGTTGCAAAACGTAAATGTTAATATCCTTTTAACAACCTGCATGTTTTGTTCTTGTTTTAAAGGTTTTAAAATAAAAAATCCCGTGTTTTGTACTCCAACCTGAAAGAGAAATTGCGACAAGTGTTCGGTGGAACCGTTCTAATATATTGCAATTCATAGACGTATTGATCCTTATTGCTTTGATTTTAATTGCAGTTCCCAGGATAACACATTATTTTAAGCAGTCTGAAGCTGAGCGGCATCTACGACAGGTGCTAGGAATAGGGACACAGAAAAGGGACAGCATATATCTACAAATGGACGACTCTGAGCATTCACCAGGGAAAAGTGACAAAGACATAAAGATATTTTGTGTAGATTTGTCTGCCCTGCCAAGAACTGTGCAGTTTCTCTTGCTGTGTTCTGCAGTGTTCTTCTTCTTTTTGATTCATTGTTATATTCTGGTAAGTTCTTTGAAAGTCAACCAGTAAAAGACATATCTTATAATGTTTTGCACACCTCATATTCCAATATATCATCATATAAAACATGATACTATGTAGTTACTTTCTGAATCGCTGAAAACTCAATGGCCCGGTTTAATAAGTGACTGTTTGCGATTATCGGGATGCCCCTTGACATTTATTGATACCTTGTTTGTATAATCGACAAGCTGGCATAGCACATTGGATAGCATGGCCCAAGGGGTCATGCGATTAGAGCTCTTGTATTTTACTTTGTCCTTTTGTACGACGCCTTAGACTTATTTTCTGATATTTAATTACCTACCATTAAAGTAACCAATATGATCATCTACTCAGTTAAACACCGTGAAACTAGTTTTGTGAGTTTACCTTCCCTTTGAAAAGCTGTACCAAATGTACCCAATTAAACCCTTATTATTTTGTTTGTTTGTTAGGAGTTTTACGTCATTTTCAACACATGTAAGTTAAATATGACGGTCGATTTTTTGTGGTGGAGGCAGACCACCCACTTTTCCTGGGTAGAACAAGTACCGTACATCTCCCGTCATCCGTAAGAATCGACACTTTCTCACTTACAATTCGAGCTCCCAGTGGGAAAACCCTTATTAAATAGCATGCAAACTTCAGTCTTCTTATCAACACATGACTTTGTCTGGCCTGAAAAGTAAAGTTCATTACACGTATAATTCATTACACTTGTACTCTTATGGCATTGTACGATTGGCCTCTGATACAATAGTTTGTTCAGATCACTGGTCTGTGCTAAATCGGTTGCGTGTGAGATTGTTTACCCAAAGTATTGATTGTAAGGTTGCAATGGACTCATGTTGCCGTTGGATCAAAGACATAAACAGCTTGGTGAGTAAGCTTTATTTCGTTTATCTGTAATTAAAGTGAAATTAAAATAACTAACTACGTATTACTTCCATAGCAAACGTCTTATATTTAAATTGTTTGTTTTGTTATGCAAGTGTAATGGGTGATCATTGTTTGCCTGTCGTGATACCCAAGTACTCGTCCGAGCCCTGCTTGGCAGTCCAGTATCAGAGTATATCCTCTTCTCACCATAAAGAACCATTGCAATCTATTTTCGATATGGCATGAAGGTTTTCCTAGATTCCTTGAATCCTTGAATCCTTCCCATCTCTCTTGGGACGACTTGAAATAATCTTAAGATTATGTATAGATGAGCCGTTTAAACAACAGATCATCATTGCAAGTATTCTGAAATCGTTGCTATGGGCTGTTACATTAAAACATCTATGGGACCCTAGGAAAGCACTTTTGAAATTGAACACCCATCAATCGATGAACAATTTCGTAAAGAACCAAGTAAGGCTGTTTGCTGATGACACAGCAGTTTACCTGAAAGTTGACGACCAACAAACCGACGAAAACATATTCCAGAAAGACTTAGTCACACTTCAGAGGTGGGAGACTAAGTGGGACATGGAATTTAATGCGTCTTAATGTGAAATCATTGAAATCATAAGATCAAAACACCCACTTCCCACAAACTATATACTTCACGGACAGGCGCTTAAGACAACTGAGAGTGCTCGCTACCTTGCAATTGGGGTTGACACCACAAGCAACCTATCCTTGTACACTCACATCAACGGGGTAACAGGTAAGGCAAACCAAACGCTTGGCTTTATTAAACGAAATATATAGGTTAATTCTCCCATACTTAAGGAATGTGCATACAATGCCCTTGTCCGCCCACATCTAGAGTATGCCAGCAGCATTTGGGACCCCCTCACGCAGTCCAACATCGACAAACTTAAAAAAGTCCAACGCCAAGCAGCAATGTGGACGTTAAACGACTACTCTAGCTACTCGAGTGTTACTTGTATGTTGGAGAGGCTGGGATGGAGGCTGTTAGACCAACGTAGAGTAGATGCTCGTCTTTGCCTTTTCTATAAAATAGTGCATGATATAGTACCTATTCCACAACACTTCGAACTCAACCATAGGGTTTCGAGGTATTGTCACTCCATGACTTTTAGACAGATCCATACAGAAGTTGACTACTATAAATACTAATTATTTCCTCTAACTGTTGTCCAGTGGAATTTACTCCCAGCTGATGTCGTGCTGCAGAAAGGTCTTGACTCGTTCAAGCTGGCTGTCAGCCGCATCCACCACGTCAGACCTTAAGTGCATATGACTGTTTTAACCCTGCTTTTATTTTTTATGCTGTTCTTAACACCTTTAAACTGTTTCCCTCTCAAAACTCTTATTTTTAATTTTTCTTGTTTACTAACAAGACACGACGCGCAGCTGCACGATTATACCTGTGAGGGCGTGTGGCAAAATAGACAGACAGACAGACAGACAGAGAGAGAGAGAGAGAGAGAGAGAGAGAGAGAGAGAGAGAGAGAGAGAGAGAGAGACCAATGTCAGAAGATAGGGCTCACCCTTAGATGTTTATCAAATTTTCTTCCTGTGGTCCCGGGCATGCATGGAATAGCCCTAAAACTATTATTTTCCAACGATCATTTGTTTCCGGAGGATAAATCAGTTTCTGTTTAAATGATCCAATGTCAAACTTTACGAGAGCATTATTCATGATGAGAAGTGGAACCCTGTCCATTTTGATACACGTCTAAGGTCAAGGTCACGAAAATAATACTTTTTTCAACAATAATTTGTCTGTCACCGATAACTCCATTTCTAGAGATAATTCAAGCAGTCCCTTTCAAACTTTATATGACAGTAAAACAAAAAATACTTTATGAAACTTAGCAATGACGAATTTCGTTGTACATTTTCAGGAGCTTATTTTTCACCTAGAAGAGTTTCGTCCCTATGGTTGGTACCTTACACTAGTACAGTTCGGCTGCTATGCAGGCTTTGGTTTTGTGGAATTGTGCGTCAGTAGCGACAGATCCAGAAAGTAAGTATGCTGGTACGACATAGCTGAACCGTGACCGTGGTGTAATGGTAGAATGTCAGCCTCGTACGCAGGAGGTCATGAGTTCAGTCCCCGGCAGGGTTGTATTCAAGACGTGTACATGTAGCCCCTTGCTTGATGCTAAGCATATAAAGGGTAGTGCTAGGACTGGTTGGCCCGGTGTCAGTATAATGTGACTGGGTGAGGTATCATGCCAAGTGTCTACGGTGTGGTAGTCCAGAGTGGCTGCACTATAAAGTGGAACATACAGCTCACTGCTTCATTGAAGTAGACACCGTCATGATATGACAGAACGATTATTGAAAGCGACATTAACTCCCATACATAGGGGTGTGGTATGGAGTTTATGTTGATGGTGGTGCTAATGATAATGATAATGGTGGGCCCCGGTAGTGTTGTGATTGTATCAGAGTTGGTCAGTTAAAGGAACTAACCTGCCAAATAACGGCACAATTACACTAAGAAACCAAAAACTCTATCTAATAATGTATATGTACCGATTAAAACAGTATAGGTTTATTCACTGGTTCTTAAAATACCTGATTGAATATGCTTAAAATGAATTATAAGTTGGTAACATTTAATTTGACGCTCCAGTTTTGATGTTTGTCCTGGCTGGTTAAACCGTTTATATTGTGTCTATAGAGTTTGAATTCTCAAACTACATAACATAACTATAAAAATCGAACAGAAAATGGAGTTTTTCGAAACCGAAAACCATGCAAAACGACACACATGAATGGCACCATTAATAAGGAATAAAGGCATATGACGTCACAAACACATAAAGGATTGACAATAGGGCTACCGCCTTGGAACGGTCAGTTTAATATATAAATACAAACAACAATAGCCTAGAAAACCACAAAGAAGGTACTCAAGGACTTGGCAGAAGCCAGAGCAACAAGAGAACAAACCATTGAGGGCATGACAAAACAAGAATGCAGGCAAACATCAAACGTCAACGTCCTTTTGGGCTTTAGGTAGACGTCATCATAGAGTCCACAGCCTGTCCGGTTATCGCATAATTAAAGACGAAAACATAGTGGTGAACGGTAAATGGGTCCACCACCAAACATGCAGTGCGTTGCAAAATGACAGTCATAACCTCTTTTGATAACAAGTTTAACAAAGATAGTATGAAAGTGATCATGACCAACGAAGTTTGTAAATCACGTCACCATAGAATCAGGTTGTGATAGTCCTTATCTCAGAAGAGTTCCTACATTATTTTTATATTTGGAAAGAAGATCAGGGTTACGATAATAACATTTTTGCAAAGGTTTTACGAAGTTTATGGTAACAGTAGCCCTGATGGAGTAGCTTTTTAGTTATACAAAGATTACGAATATTAAAGTAATCAACTGGAGTTCAAGCTCTAGAAAAACGAATAAGTTAAGACACATAGACCCCATAAGAAGTTGCTCGGGGAATATCCCCATCTAAATGGGGATAATTAACAATATCAAAATTAAAATCATCTGTCTTGTAATAGATTTTGCTAATTATTTCAACATGTTCAATAGAGAGATGTAAATCGAGAAAAGAAGCGTTAGTGTCAGAAATATTAGCTTTGTTAAGTTGAAGTTCTTTAGGATATATATTATTAACCATAGTAAATAATAAAGGGTTGTTAATGTTCAAAATGTCATCCAGATACCGAGAGGAGTCAATAAAGGCTTCAATAACATCTGCCTGTATATCTGGTGAAAGACTCTTTCATAGCAATATAAAAAAAACACTTCGGCATGGGATGCACAGTTTGTACGCATAGGGATACCAACAATGTGTCTATAAACGGTAGTTCCATATCTGAAATATTATCTAATAGAAAAATAAGTGATTCACAAACTTCTTGGAGAGTCCGCATAGTCTAATTGTCCAAACAGCTGTTAGTAAAAAAAACTCTTTAATATTGTTAGAGGTCAAAAATGTAGTATTTTCCGAGCAAATGGTTTTGAATGAGAGCAATGGGCTTGTCTTTGATAAGGTTGTAAGGTAAAAAGAAATATAAAAAGATCGGACAGGGAAAGTAGCATTCAAGGAGGACAGTCAACCACAAAACACAGAAACAAACACGCAAACAGACAAACAAGAATGCAAAAGCAATAATAAATGCAAACGACATCACAAACACAAAAGGGTTGACAATAGGGCTACCGCCTTGGAACGGTCAGTGGCAAAGTAGGCCACTGGGGGTTTAAAACGGTTTTAGGGTGAAGTAGTATATAATGTAGAAAAATCACAAGTACGCATAGACGAAGCTTGGCGTTTATTGCAACTGTTTCTCAAGAACGTCGCCTGAATTTTTAATAGACCAAAATAAATTAATCCCAAAGTTTTCATAAGGTTTAGCACAATATTGTTTGACGTGATCTTTAACGGCAGTAAGACAATATGTTAAACGTTTGGAGATATTTTTAGTGGTGCAAGAACTAGAATTGGAAATAAAACGGACTTTATTTGTAAGTTAGGTTTAGAAACGGTGCACATACTGTGTCGTCAGTAGGTTTAGAAACGATGTACATCTGTTGTAAGTCTATTTTCTCATTTATTGTTTGCATGATCGAGTTTACTTGGCTGATATTTTGGTACTACTAGAGAATTAAGGTATCATTTTGCCTCAAATAATCTTATATCTCTAAATGAGAATCACAAATAATACTTTAGAAATATATTCTTAGCTTCATTCGGTTGCTTTCTGATCAGGACATACTTGTGTATGTGTTTCTTTTCTTCGCTATAGTCAGGGAAAAATGTTTACTACTAATAGGCTAGTTTTTGTTTATATTATAGATACATGATGATTTATGTATTTTACTTATATTGCCTATTAATGCTACCTTGTTTATACCTGGCGGGGATATCTTTATTTATACTGTCCCGTTTATTTGGATGACAATAGGTAAGAGTGATGTTTGGTGCACCATAGAACCTGGTTTAAACCCCAGAGGCCTTTTTTGTCACTTACCGTTCAAAGGCGGTAGCCTCACTGTCAACCCTTTTGTATTTGTGATGTCTTATCTTGCCTTTATTCATCTTTATAGTTGTTCTTTGTTTCTGTATGTGTTTGTGGTTGACTGTCATCCGTGAATACGTTTCCTGTTCAATTTTTATATCTAATTTTACACTGGTGTAAAATGTCAAATAATATGAGGATATGTTTAATCGATTAGTGATCGATCATCGACTGGTTCTAAATTCTAATGATGATGGTAACGAGGAGGAAGAAGTTAAAGATTTAAGAATGGTTTGTACACATACCACATGAAATAACAAAATTGGACAGAAACAGTTTGTTACATTAAAAAAAAAAAACTCCAAAAAAGTAAAGAAAATCTACACCGATCGGGCATTACAATAATAATTCCCCTATTTACATGTACATACCTGTTACTATGCTACGGGAAATACATGTATACATCTAATTTTTTTGCCTGACTTATCACTGTTCTATTATTTCCACAGAATACCTTTGGAAATGTATTTCTTTCTGGCATTTTTATCCGTGGCGACGATTGGTCTATCCAATGCCGCCATCGGATATCTCAACTACTCTACACAAGTGATCTTCAAGAGCTGTCAACTTATACCAGTCATGCTTGGTGGCGTCCTCATACAGGGTAGGTCATCCAATAACGTAAACCACATACAGGGTAGGTCATCAAATAGCGTAAACCACAAAATAGGTAGGTCGTCCATTAGCGTAAACCACATATAGGGTAGGTCATCCAATTGAGTAAACCACATACAGGGTAGGTCATCCAATAGCGTAAACCACATACAGGGTAGGTCGTCCAATAGCGTAAACCACATACATGGTAGGTCATCCAATAACGTATCCCACATACAGGTTGGGTCGTCCAAAAGCATAAACCACATACAGGGTAGGTTATCCAATAGCGTACACCACATACGAATCTTCCAGAAACTAAATGTTCCAAATGCAATAGGACAACAAATATTTTTTGTACCATTAAATACAAAAATGGTAAAAATGTAGTTCCGGCAAAGTGATATCAGTGACGATATCGAAAAATGATATCGAGATCACTTTTGTCTGATACTAAAATATGTCACTGAAAAATCCTTATAAATCACTGATAGGTATATAATGAACCAATGTACCATAGCCATCGCACTATCATTACCCAGTAAATACACATTGGTACGATGTCCCTAACGGAACACCTTACTTAACATAGCAAAGTCTTATAAAAATTAGTTTGGTTGAATACCAGTTTAACAGAGAGTTGCAAAATTTGGTGAAAAGTGAGACGCTATTGGCATCGTCTTATATACCACGAATAAAGCAGTTTTAAATCTGTTGAAAGTTTTATCAATCTTCAGTGTTTTTAATATATAGCAATATTGAGAAGGCATAATGTTATGCTATTGGATACGCTATTGGCATCGTCTTATATACCACGAATAAAGCAGTTTTAAATCTGTTGAAAGTTTTATCAATCTTCAGTGTTTTTAATATATAGCAATATTGAGAAGGCATAATGTTATGTTGATGTGGTCCTGTGTGTTAACAGGGCAAGAAGTAGGCCACTGCCTGTATTGGTATATTATTAAAAATGTTCATTTTGTTGTTTTTATGTCCTGTCTGGTTTTCTGTACTATTAAGTGCTGTAATGTGCTGTCGAACATAATATCGAAGATCTCCTCACATTTTCAAGAAATGTAAATAGAAACTTCATCTGGTTGTTTCCGGTAAATCGACTTTATGTCGTGTTGCAACGTTCCATCGGTGACACAGATCTTTTTTGTAAATACGCCTGATTTTCAACTAATTCTGTATCTTGACATACCTAAAGGTATATATCCTAAAACGTGAGATCGTTTCTCATCCATATGACTTTGTTTGATATAATTATTTGAGAAAAACGTCTCATATATGTAACACATCATTTATCTCACCTCCAAACCTCAGCAATGTTTATTTTCATCAATTGAAAATGGTATTCCAGTTTCATTTATTGCTGTGAACTTTTTTCCTTTAACATGAATGTCGGCTCGCGTCTGATTTCCGGTACAAATCATGTATCTCATCCTGAAAATTTGGGGTATGGACACATCTTCACCAGTGTTTGTCGCTCATCCATCGGAAATAGAGAACCAAATGGAACGTGTGTTCTACGTTTTGTCGATCTGGTTTCTCTTTTTGTCAGAAGAAAGGTCTTGGTCTGGTTTCTCTTTTTGTCGAACGAAAGGTCACGTCTGGTTTCTCTTTTTGTCGAAAGAAAGTCTGTTTCTTGTACAGTTCCTGTATCTCGCCGTCTGTACACAGACTATTACACAGTTAAACTTAACATACTTTCATTCACTTTTCCCTTGCGGACTTGCCCAGGTGTGATGGCCATCTAGTTCTAATACTGGTATAACTTTAATGTCAAATTTTGTTTCAGGTAAAAGGTACTCGGCCATTGATGTAGTGGCACTGTTGATGACTATTGTAGGGCTGATATTTTTCACCCTGGCCGACAACAATGTCTCGCCTTCATTCAACACATATGGTAAGTTTCACCTTTACGAGATGCATCACAGGCCCTCGAACGATGTTGAGCAAAATCTGGAACCCAATTCGTAATCCGTCAGCCCTTGTCTTTCCATTCTACACTAGTCTTAAACATCAGACGTATTCACAATAAAATGGATTACATTAAGGACAATTTAACTGATTTTGATATTCTATGTTTTACCCATTTATTTGATAACGTTTTAATGGACTCCTTGCAAGTTGATGTTTTTTTCAACTATGTATAGACAAGATAAAACAGCACATTCTGGTGGTAAACTTGTTTATATATCGGAAAACATATATTCGCGGCGAATAACTGAACATGAAAATGCAATACAGGATACACTTTGGATAGAAATAAAAGAACGAGAACAATTGTTTATTTTATGTACAGTTTTATAGACAACCAAATGCGCCTATTATTTTTTCGGAAGATTTAAATATCCGCATTGAAACATCTCTTGATAATTGCAACAACATAGTTATGGTTGGAGATATTAACGATGACCAATTAAATCCAGCTAACACTATCTGAAAGATATAATATTCATTAATAATCTGAAAAATGTTATGGATGAACCAACGCTCGTTTCTGATCGGTCGTCGACCCTATTAGATCCTATTGTCATACCGATTGTTTTTAAATTTATAAACTCTGGTATAATAAAAACGCCTAGTGAAATCAGTGATCAATATAGTACACATATATATTTATTCCATTAACATATAAAACAAAATGCACATACAAAAGACGTGTGTGGCTCTATAAAAATGCTGATTTTTCCAAACTTTACGCTCTTTAATATAACATCTTATGACTGGAGCATCCTAATACATGGATATGTTCATCATCATGAAGCATGTAAGATTTGTACACATACATTTATAGAGATTGTTAAAGTATGGGTTTCATCAAAACTTGTTACAATTAGGCCTAATGATAAACCGTTGTATGACTCGGAATTAAGGCACGTTTCAAGACAACGTGATCGTCAAAAGCAGAAGGTTATTCGTACTAATACACGGAATATATATAAATCACTGAGAGACAAAGTTAATAATTTAAAACAACATGCTAGAGAAAACTTCTTTAGTAATCTCGAAGATATAATACCTGAAGCAAATATAAGTGATTAGCGTAAATATTGGAAATTATTGAAACATTACAGGAAGAGTTGTTCCACCTCTTGTATCTATATTAGATAATGGAGACATGGTATATGTATTCACAAATAAAGAAAAGGCAGTTTGTTTAAATGTTTATTTCGCTTCCATTTCCTCTGTTGATGAAACAAATGCTCAATTACCGCAGTTTAATTTATTAACTAATTCAAAACTAGATGGCACTGAGATTATAATTCAAATATCAGAAATAATTGATATCAGTAATATTCTGGTAGTAAACAAAGCTAGCGGAGAGGATGAAATTAGTCATAGAATGCTTTAGAAAACCGTTTTTACTAAATAAAAACCACTGTCTATACTGTTTAACCGTTCTTTAAATGAAGGCGTATATCCCGATTTATGGAAAATTGCTACTGTTATACCATTGTTCAAAATAAGCCCAGTAATTACAGACCAATTTCTTTACTTAGTTGTGTAGGAAAGATTAGTTATCGAATTATTTTTAAACATATTTTTATTTTTTTAATTTTCAATGATTTACTCTTTGCGAATCAGTTCGGATTTCGACCAGGTCATTCTACAGTTTATCAACGCCTAGATATTTACCATCATATTTGTAAAACAATCAATGCGAAACAACTCATGTGTATATTCTTTGCCGATATTTCCAAAGCATTTGATCACATTTGGAGAAAAGCACTACTATTTAAACTCAAACAAAATTGTATAGATGGCAAACTGTTGCTATGGATCACAGATTATCTTGCTAATTGATCTCAAATAGTTCTTATAAATACTGCTAAATCAGATTTGAAATTAACTTTAGCCGGTGCGCCTCAAGGATCTGTTCTTGGGCCTCTTTTCTTTTTAATATATGTAAATGACATTGCTGATAATATGCTAATCATAACTAAACTATTTGCTGACGACAGCTCGCTTTCAGTTTCGACATCAAACATAGATGAGATGGAAGGTATTTTAAATCATGATTTACACATAATGTCCGAATGGACTAAAACATGGTTAGTTACGTTTAACCCAAACCCAAACAAAACTGAAGTATTATTCATATCAGCATCGAAAACTGTTCGAAAATCATATTTATTTTTCAATAATGTGCAGTTAGAATTTATAGAACATCACAAACATGTGGGATTAACTTTAAGTAATGATGGTAAATGGCATGAACACATCAATAATATTTCAACGTCAGCATCAAAGGTTTTAGGTTTGATGAGATTCTTTAAATATACAATTGGACAGAAAATAATTAACCAAATATATATTTCATATATGCGACCGATATTAGAGCTTCTATTGTTTGGGATGGCTGCACAGTTTATGAAAAAAATCTTTGGAAAAGCTACAATATGAAGCTGCAAGAATTGTTACAGGATTAACTAGGTCCGTTTCAATTAATAAGTTAATTGCTGAAATTGGTTGGCTCTCATAAGCAGACATACGTGTTCAGACAGACGTTCAAAAACTTATCACCGTATAAAAAGCAAAAAACAGTATGTTACCAAATTCAATAGCTCAGTTATTTCCGCCCTTCGACAGAAATATAAACGATTATAATTTAAGAAACTCGAATGACTTTGACATTTCAATAAGGAGAACGGAGTTGTTTTCAAAATCATTCATACCATCATCGCTAAACCTTTGGAATGAAGAATCGCTTTAAACATTAAACACATTTAAAAGCTCTCTTCTTAGGACGTTCCAATGTCCCACTGTTCCAAAATACTACTTATGAGGCTCAAGATATGTTTCCATTCATGCTCGTTTAAGAAATCATTTGCGCTTATCATCAAGTTATGACTGTGGAGATCAAAGATAGGACGTCGAACACTACTTATTTAAGTGTTGTCGATATAATGAACAAAGGCGTACGCTCTTTATTTCGACACGACCATTTCACTCGTTAAATGTTGATAAGTTGTGATCTGGTAATCCAGAGCTGAAAGATAGCGATATATAACAGTGCAACAATATATTCAAGATACCAGGCGTTTTCGATGAAACTCACTATCTTCACATTTGACCACTTGATACGTTTTTAACTGTCTGCCTTTTCCTCCTTTTCCTTTATCTTTACATATATCTGTTCTTCTGTATAACTTCTGTAATGCATTTCCTATACTTTTCGTTTAAAATGTTTTATGATTGTAAAACTGCCATACTATTTATTTTGTAAACAAACTGTATAGGGACGAGCCGTAACTAATGTTGTAGAACTTGTGGCCCAACCCTTTTGCAAACTAATGCAAATATTGCAATAAAATATGTTTAAACCAAACCAGGCCCTCGCAAGCCATTTTATGTTATGCTGTACGAAAGGCAAAACAAAAAAAGTTTGCTTCTGCTAACCTGCCCCATTCTTTTTATATCCGCTTTTTCTTTTACTTGAACAAAAATATACTCGGTAAAAAAGGTTTTGGACCAGGGCATATAATGGCGCATAAAAAGAAAACCAGTTGACGGATTTTAATATTCTATGTATCAAATCAAAGACAAAAATGTGTTCCATTACATTAAATAAAATAAACAAACTATATCACCGGTAAACAATCACAGTAGCTATCCGAATGCACTAAGGGTCACTAAATTTTTTTGCAAAATTCTCAATAATGAGTATAACTGCCACCATTTTGCACGTGCACAAACAGTGTTCCAACCCGTACAATGATCGCTGAACCATGCCATTCGACCATAACCCTTATTATCTCAATTGATAATTGACAATAGATCAACAATCAACAATAATTATCGTTTACAATGAAAGTTTGCAAAAAAATAATAATCTTTTTATTTGTTACTCGAATGTCTGCAACTGTTACTTTTTATGGACTTTGCAACATTTTTTACAGACCCTTTGTGTGTTCGCGATATTTTTTTAAAATCAAATCTTGTTTGGAATTTAATGTTTCTGGTACCAAATTAACCGGGTAGGGCAGATCTTGGTTACTAAAAAAAGATACTTAAATTCTGTCTACTAGTTTTATTTGTATATGACTTTATATTCCATGGTCCAAAACATTTTTTACCGAGTATATTTCAAAAAACTTGTGGTAATTTGGTGGCATTCCGTTGATATTTAGCCATCTGGGTAAAGCTAGTTATTGTGGGAAAGAATATCATTTATCACATTTCTATGCGTGAACGATCGGGATTTCTCAATGCAAGAATATTCATAATCGCTAAAAATTAATAGCTAACTCAGAACACAATAATAACTAACGTTGCTAACTCAGAACACAGTAATAACTAACTTTGCGACGTTGAGGCGTGACGTCAACAAAGTGTTAATGACGTCGACGTCATCCGCCGATAACGTTCAATAAAGCGAATATTTGTTTACAAAAACGTAATTTAAAATGTAATAAATATATTATTTAACTGCTGGGATCGATTATTGGGTAATCCTTCACTTGATGGTAGACGTGCTTTGTTTTTTCACTCACTGATGTGCGCTCGTTCGTGAAAGAACCACACGTCTACCACTCGTGAAGGATTTCCCTATAATCGATCCCAGCAGTTATTTTTTCATACTCTATTGTATTAGCTCGAATATTCGTTATTTATTCATAAACGTATTAGAGGTTTACAAATGAAGAAATGCTTTTAGTAATAATTCTTCCCCAAATGGTTTCGAGAGTCAAATTCGGTTTTAACATTCTTTCTTAAATTGGTTTTGAGACTAACTACCGTTTTATCGTCGATAAATATGGATTATCGAGCGATACTGTAGGTGTATCGACCTAAAACCGTTTTTGAGAGATAAATTAGGTTTTCTGATTCTTAAATCCGGTTTTGTATTCGAAGATAATGTATATTTATTTATAAACTTTTTCATTTTAAGAAATATACTTATATATCTATATTGTAACTGTATTTTTTTCGAATCAGTAGTGTGTGTGTTGTATTATTTTGTGTGTATGGTGTTTTACGTGATTTTTTTTTGTGTTGGAGGCAGATCACTCACTTTTCATGGGTAGAACTGTACTGTAAGAGCGCTTATGTAATCACCCCGGCGTCGGCGTTGGCGTCGCCATCAAGGTTTGCGTGTAAGATGTGTTTACCAGTCTATGTATCTTACATTTCTTATCCTAGCACAACCTTTGACCATGGGCTTCCTTATAGCATTATCTTAAGGGCTGCATACGCAATATTGGTTCATGTAACGTATGGGCTCCCATGGAACCCCTAGACCATAACATGTGTCCCATTTCACATCAAATTGTGCGTTAAGCTGTGTTTACAAGTCTATATCTCTTACATTTATTATCCCAGCACGACCAAATTTGGCCATGAGCTTCCTTATAGCATTATCAATAGGGCTGCCTAAGTAATTTTGGTTCCTGTAACCCCCGGGCTCCCATGGAACCAAAATTATGATAGCCCTTAAAATGTGTCTATTTCACATGAAATTGTGCGGGTAAGCTGTGTTGGCAGGTCATTTCTTGTCCTAGCTCAACTAAATTTGGGAATTTGTTTTCTTATAGTATGTTGTAAAGGGTTGCGTAAGTCATTTTGTCTTCTGCAAATGCTGGGCTCCTATGGAACCCAAAGTGTGATTGCCCATAAAATGTGCAATAAAGGCAGATCAAGTTTTGCGTGTAAGCTGTTGTATATATGTATAATTTTGGTTTGAGATTTCTTATAGCATTATGCATCTTAATCATACTCCACCGCCCTCCCCACCCCCTTCCCACGCCTCCCCACAACCGAAACTCATGAAATTCATATTTTTTTTTTAATATTTCTGTGTTTTAGTGTTTAATTGTATGTTGTATGTTGCACCCCCTCCCCCCCCCCCACCCCCACCCCAACCCCTCGTGTTTTTATTACATATATATATTTTTTATTTCTTTTTGCATATTTCTGTGTTGTTTTAGTCAATTCTTACACATATAGATATGTTACCCCCACAACCCCATCCCCTAACCAAACACCCAACCCATCATCACCACCACCTGAACGTATTATTTGTTTTACATATCTCTGTGTTGTTTTGTTTTATCAGTTTGTCAATATGTTTCAACCCACCCCACAACCATCCCATCATCACCACCATCCGAATGTTGTTTTTTGTTTGTTTTTGCATATCTCTGTGTTGTTTTGTTTTATCAGTTTATCAAGAGGTTTTGCCCCCCCCCCCCACCCCATCATCACCACCACCCGAATGTTTTTTACATATGTATGTCCTCCCCCCACCCCACCCCCACCCCCACACTTGTTTATGGGCTCCCCACATAGAGGATAGGGGAAGGGATTTTTTTTCGTTTTATCTTCCATTATTTGGATATTAAAATTTTAATTTGAACGCAATCATTTCAATATAAAACAATTTGGATTAAATTCAGATACACAGGTGAAATATCAATAAAAAAAACTGATATGAGGCCACACTAAAAATTGCTAGATACCCCCCCCCCCCCCCCCCCCCCCCCCCCATTTACAATATTTTTATATCGGCCCGAGTTTCTATACCCGCCCCCAACCCCATGCCCATATTAGCCTTGTTTTCTGATGGTATATACTAGCTTTATAATTTATTATTCTCTGAAAAATCGAATAGTTGAGCTGCACTGTTGTCCGACATTTTGAAAAGCTCACGGAATCCCGTTAGTTTTTCTACACAACTTGCATTTGCTCAGTCATTAATATTAATTATACGAAAAGTATGCAAACTGTTTTTTGCATATTATTTACTTTTGACTATATTGCTCCAATAATATATATATTCAAACGGATGGTAGAATAAGACGACAGAACAAAGGAAACTCAAACTATTATTTAATTATATGCAAGCAGGTTTAAAGTCATAATAATACTGTATAAATAAACCGAGACGTTCATTTCAATGCTTGATAATCACTGCAAGATTGCCAAGTGTCCCTTTAACACATAGAAATATAGATTTGCATTTCAGAAAAATATGTCACAGGGAGTTTGAAATCACAGTTTATATTTTTTTCTATATAAAGATTATGCCAAATGTTGTAGTTAGTATACGCCAGACACTATTAAATTTTAAAGGGAAACAAGGCTATCTTGTGATCTGTACAAAATTAATGTTCACGCATCAAAAGTATTCAAACATTTCCAAAAGTTTCTTCTGCTGTTCTTACTAACCCCATTATTCAAAAATAAAGCTGAGTTTTTTAAAAAATAGTTTACAGCTTTACTAATTCAAGTGGTGTATTGCTTATTTTGAGAAATAATGCAGAGCTCATTATTAATGCTTACTCCTCTCGGTTTTACTTGTTTTGAATAACTTAGTTATTTAGTAAAAGGTCCTGAAAGTTTCAGAAAAATCATATAACTACCAGTGAAATTAGGACGCGTTAAAGTCACGAACCCCCAAAATCAAAAATAACAAAATGTCAGAGTCACAATGGAAATCCCATAGAAGAGTGCTCGTTCTTGAAATTTGAAGATTTAACATGCAGACCAAGAGTCGCGGGAAGGAACTCATTACATGTATGTTATATATCTAATGAAATGATTTTATAGGTCATTTATTTATGTTTGCCATTTGTTTATTACCATATTGGTTTTTAAAACACTTGTCTGTGACTTAAGCCAGGTCATTTCTCTTATAATTCAATGCAAAAGTATGTGACTTTGTGGATCGAGGGTGTTATAATATAAAACATTGTTTCTTCAAAAATAATTTAAATATCTTTACCAAATTTTCAGTTAATATATATCAAACATTGAACGAGGATTTGATTAATTTTACATGAATACAAATCTTGTGTAAAAGGTAATAATTTCATAAAACTTAGGTGACCGATTAGGAATTTTGTTGAGTGTATGTAAAATAAAATGTTACCCTTTGAGAAATTTAGAGGGTTGCATACATATATGGTAAGGGGAATGTTTGGTTTGATAACTACTACATTTATCCAATAAGCAAAACTAAAATGGGAAAACTTTATTATTGTGAAATATTCAAAGCAATCTCAGATAATTTGTCATTATCTTTTTGGGATCTATATATGTCAAACAAATTAATTATGCAATGTTTGCAGGTGTTTTTCTCATATCGTTAGCTTTGTGTTTTGATGGTGTCATCGGAAACTACCAGGAGAAAACAATGAAACAGTATGGTGCAGGCACTTCTGAAATGGTGAGAATCTGTGTTTTGTTAAAGGGACTGGAGGGGATTTGGGAAATGCGTGGATGTCTGTCAAAATACTATAAGGGTGTCATTGCACCATTGATTTTCCTTCTTCTTGTATATAGGAATGATGTATGTCAAGAGACAAAACGTTGTCGTTTTTCTCCGTAGAAAGATTTTAAAAGATATTCAAACGATCGAGCGGTCTCCAATAGAAAAATAAAAACAGGGGCTTATGTATCATACAAGAAAAAAGCCAATCTGTTGAATAACGTCACGTTCTAAGTTTGACATGGCACGGATAGATTTACCCCATTTACTTTCTGTGTCAATTGCAATTAAATATCTCGAACACTAGTAACTGTTTCCAATACATCATTCGGATAAATCAAAGTTAATAATAACAACAAGCAATAAAAAGTGTTGTTTTTGGTATCACAAGTACCGCAGCGAAACATTTTTTTCTAAGAACTATTTGACTACACGACGGAGGCACAATCTTAGTGCTGTGTGTGGCGTTTTTTGTGATTATATGTATAACTGATAAAGAAATCAAATTAAAAAATATATTTCTCTGATCTGTTGTTCCGTTATATTTCAAATATGTATTTAATATTTCAGGTGTTCTATTCATTTGCAATAGGATTTGTCTACATATTGGTAGGCGTTATACTATATGGGGACCTTATTCCTGTATTCCAAGTCTGCCAAAAGGTAGGTGGTATACTATATGGGGACCTTTTTTCTGTATTCCAAGTCTGCCAAAAGGTAGGTGGTATATTTAGGTTGTATAAGAGATGGAGGATTTTTTGTTTTTGCTGGATTTTTTGTCTCGTCTTTTTTTAAAAGTAAACAGACATTCTTGTTTAAAGGGTGTTAATCAGGCCCTGGGGCTAAATTTGTTAAAAATAAATAAAAGCTATGAAATGACCAATTTAAAACGTAAAATGGTTCAAAGATATAGATGGAACATTAACTGTTTCCTACTAATAAAGCTTAGACAAAAATCCATTCGTCCATCCATTCGTTCGTTCGTCCGTCCGTCCGAAACAATGATATCTCAACCAAAACTTCAGAAGTATCGAAGGGAATTTCATGAAAACTGATACCAATGTATCACAACGAGGTGTGTCACTCACAAGAGTCAGGTCCTTAATTCAAAGGTCTTGTCAAATTTGGAGGTCAAAGGTCAAATGCACTTCCGTGGGGGAGGGGTGGGGTGGAGAGGGGGTGGGGAGGTGGCGGTGCATTTGTCTTAGTTTTTTAAGAAAAAATAGACATTCTTGTTTAACGTTATATTTGGCGACAGGACAACTGCTTGTAGAGGTGCGAGCTGTAATGGTAATTTATTTGCTTTAATTAATTATTTTTCTTTCCATGTATAAAACTGAAAATAATTTTAACCAGTCAGCTATGAGAAATCCGGCTTCGAAATCAATATGGCTTTTATTAAGTTAGTACCTCGAAATCAATAAAAATGTATGGCTTTTATTAAGTTAGTACCTTTATTATTGTTTCAGCTATGAGAAATGTGACGGTGAACACAAATCTCTTAACACAGGTGTTCTCTTAACACAAGTGGTCCCTTTACACATGTGGTCTCAAATACATGTGGTCTCTTAACACATGTTGTCTCTTAACACAGATGGTCTCTTAACACAGGTGGTATTTTAGCGCAAGTAACACAGGTGGTCTCTTAACACAGGTACACGTGGTTTCTTAAAACAGGTTATCTCAGATGGTCTATTAAAACATGTACAGGTTGTTTCTTAACACAGGTGATCTCTTAATACAGGTGGTATCTTATTACAGGTGCATTTTAATGAAAGATGATACAGTAGTTAACTTAAATGGTGGTCTCTTAAAGCAGGTGATCTCTTAATAAAAGTGAATGGTGGTCTCTAAAAGCAGACGGTCTCTTAACAGAGGTGGTCATTGAAGTAGATTTGACAATATGGTTATTCGTCCGTGTAGTTCACTCGCTTCTGAGCAATGCAACCCAGGTTTGGTTCTCCGACTCTGAATGAAAATTTAATGTGTCTACCAGCATTTGATTGGTCTACCTATTTGGCTACTCGGAGTAGCTCACTCGCTTCTGAGCAATGCAACCCAGGTTTGGTTCTGCGACTCTGAATGAATATTTAATGTGTCTACCAGCATTTGATTGGTCTACCTATTTGGCTACTCGGAGTAGCTCGTTATTATCCGTGATCGTTCGGCAAAAGGTTTCTGTTGTCACCCACTCAGAAACGTAGACTTTTACACAAGTTCTCAGGTTTCCATCCACATCAAGACCACCCTATGCTGTAATCTGTGCCATGTAAATTGATTTCTACAAATATGCCGATTGTTTCATAATCAATTTGAAATTCTTTCAATACATCCAAAAAAATATATATATGTATATATATATACGGTAAAGAATAGTATACATCTTACAATATATATATATAACCGTGCAATATATGAGGGCTGGCGTGGCGCAGTCGGTAGCGCGGCGGATTAGTAACCGGAGGCCCCGGGTTCAATCCTCCGTGGTGCCACTGGGTTCCGTCGGTGTGTTCTTATCCTTAGCCTCGTCCTTCGGATGGGGACGTAAACCGGGCGGTCCCGTATATCGGTCTATCCTCCGAGCACGTTAAAGAACCATAGGAATCTATTCGATAATAATAGTAGGGCAGGTTCCCGGAATCTTATGTATCCTTCCCCTCTCTCTGGGACGGCTCTAAATAACCCATACTGTGTTGATGAGCCGTTAAACAACATTCAATTCAATATACCACATCTTATCTTTTCAGTGACCACCTGCAGAAAGGGCATGACAATGGTCCTGTCTTTCTTGCTCTTCACGAAGCCGTTTACATATCAGTAAGTAACTGTTAAGTAAAATGTCAAGTAAAATGATTCAAGGCGTCGTAATAATGGTGGCATTTCTTCACTTGAGCTCAAGTACTCAGATTTTGTTCATAAATATTTCCATGACCTTTAGAGATAAACGATCGTTTGAAGTTTGCTATTTATTAGTTTTTATCATATTTATACATAGCAGCTTGTTATAAAAGTTCATCTTTTACACTTATAGAAATATTTGTGATTGAAATTTTCATACTTGGGCTTAAGTCTAAGTTTATAACTATACTGGCGTCAGACCAGTTCCCGCCGTTTTTTGCCTATTCGTTGTATTTTTTTAACGAACGGAGTAAAAATACAACTTGATATGTTGAAGTCATCATCCTGACCATGTCATCAAGTCATCAGATAAAAAGAAAAAGAAACGGACTATAACTTACTTAGGTTCGAATCCCACTGGGAACTTGACTTGTTGAGTGTAAAAGTGTCGATTCTTTTGGACGACGGGAGGTATACAATACTGGTTCTACCAAGGAAAAATGGCGTGGTCTGTATTTACATTAAAAAACATCGACCGTCATATAAGTATGGCCTAACATGTGGTAAAAACTACATCAACACCATTTAAAAGAGTCATTTCCATTTGATGGAAACTCCAGGAGGAGTTAGCTGAGTTAGCTGAACAACACTGCATTCACTGTAAATATACATAAAAAACACTATATATGCATTTGGAAAAAAAGTCTTAAAAGGTGCATAACTCATGGAAAATCATGTACCGGAAAGTCTGGAGAGTATGTGATGTTTACTTCATTTCTGTGCTCTGTACTGCTTCATATGACAGTGCTAATAGGAGTTTTGAATTTCATGCACCACGCTACCGTGGTATTTAAAGGCGCTCTGGAGAACCCTGGGTCGCCAATCAGTGATAAGCTATTGCAGTTTCTCTGAAACCACGTGGTCAGTTTTACTCAAATTTCACAAGGTAGCTTTTAATACGGAGTAGACCATTAGGTGAACAAAGTTTGTTCTATCTGACATAGTACCAATACTAAAAATAGCCAAAGCATTGAAAAAAACAAAAAACTTATTTCAAGAACTGCACCATAGATTTTTGAAATTGATGCTTTTCTATACATTTCCTATATAACTCAGTGTAAAGTTCATGCTGACATGGCAACACTATTTATACCGTTTTTTAAAAAAAGCAGGGTATAGTAAAATCTTTTACGTTTATCCGTCTGTCTGTCTGTTTGTTTGTCCGTCCGTCCGTTACCACATCTCTCTGTCTGTCCGTCCGTTACCACATCTCCTCCTAAACTGCTGAACGGAATTCAACCAAACTTAGGGTATGACTTCACCATATGATGATGGCGTGCAAGAGCAACATTATAATTGGCTCCGAGCCCAGGGGCCCTCGGGGGCGGGGGGAGGTGGAGTGGGGGTGGGGTTAAAAGTTCAAATATACTAAAAATTCAGTTACACTCTCATTTTTCCACATTCTTGCACATAACTTGGTATGTGTAATCATCTATGAAAGAAAAACAACATATCAAACGATTTTATTATTTCGCAAACTCGGACATCTTCCCGGATGCCCAGGGTGGGTTGTGTTGTGGTGGGGGGATTTTCGGTCATTTGTAATAATGTCACAAATGACACTGTATACATTTGTTTCCTCCTACGTCATCTGTGGGGTCTTTGTGAAGGGGCATCAATACACTAATAATTCAATTACACTATCATTTTTCCATACTTTTGCACATTAATTGGTATAATAGGCGTTTATGAAAGAGATACACAGCATGTCAAAGGATGTCAAAGGATTTATTATTTAAAACTATGTCTTCCATGGGGTTGGAGTGGTTGGGTGGTGTGTGAGGTGGGGGTGGGTAACAGGCGGTCAATTATGTTTTTAATTATGTCCCGAACGAACTTTTTGATAATAATATGTTTTTCTCCTCTGTGTGTGTGTGTGTGTGTGTGTGTGTGTGTTGTGGTGGTGGAGGTTGTAAATGGCGTCATACGGTCCAATTTACACACAATTCAACTGCAGTGTCATTTTTCTATTTTATTTTTTTTAAACTTAGCAAATATACATCTGAAGATACAAAGCATATCAAACAATTTCAGTGTTTCCATCTTAGAGGTGTGCCGAGCTGGGTGGAGTGGGGCTGGGTGGGGTGAGGGTGATGGGAGAGAAGTAAATTGGGTCATCTGATTTTGGGAATATCAGTATAATTTGCTCTAGTGTCACTATGGGACTCTGGGATAGGGGTCCAAAGTTCAAATACACGCATTTTTTATTCATTTACATTGTCATACATGTATACAGAAAAGCATAAATAGTACTATTTCTGATCTTAGTATCAGCAAAAACGATCAAAACAATTTCATGTAAAATGGATACAGGGTTAAAGGGAATTGACCTGTTCCAAGAAAACGTGGGTATTTGCGATGGTGCTCCGTCGAATTCGTTCTAGTTATTATGTCAATCTCTGAAAAACACAGACTTGATCAAGATCAATATAAGAAGCATGCACGTTATTTGAAATGAATATGTTGTTTCGGAGATGTCGCTTGAAGTTTTAAGCAAGATATTGTTTTGTTGTAATTTATGATAAAAAACGGTCCGGGGCAGGGAATACATAGTTCCGATCTGTCAGTCAAGCTTATATCACTTGAGAATTGAGCCAATTAAAAGTACAATATGAATTCACCCCATTTAGTTATATAAACGACTCTGACACAATGGAGCGCATGGCCAATGTTTGTGGCAACGTGACCTTGAATGACGAAACCATACTTCTGTAGTGCAGATCTTTCCCAGAGAAATATATTTATACAATTGTTTAGGTCAACATAAAAATACATACGTGTTAAAGACATTTGACATTGGTGGGGGTAAGGCTATATGATTTGTAATTGTCTAAGTGTCTTGACATCATCAAGGTGTCTGACTAATGACATTTCAGACGTTCTATTAATATAATTGTGTATTTAGATATATTAACTTACCGACTACTGAAGCGATAGAGCCGGTTATTATGAATATGTAAAACCTGGAGCACTTTGAAATGTACGCCAGATATAAAAAGCGTAGCTGCGAACCGAGCAGCGACGCTGCGAGTGGGGGATGGGTGTGGGAGGGGATGCCGGTGGGTGTTTGGGGGGCCTCCCCCAAGAAAATTTTGTAAATTAGGAGGCAAATGATGCGTTCTCAATCTATATTTCAGCGTTAATATGGCATTTTGAACTTCTATTTTTTCACTTTTGCTGACGAACTCTACGCATTGGCCTGGATACGCGCCTGTAAAAATAGAGAAACGTAATGTCAGTGTTTAATTACATACAATTAATACTGTTTGTATATACAAGTTTATTGTTTATAGACATGTAGAATATAATTTGATGTACATAGGAAATGCAATAAAATTATAGTAATGAAACCAGGATTGGACATTATTTTAACAGCTAAGGCTGTGACATAAAATCTACAATGGAAAATGAGTTCATCTTCATTCAAACCTATACAGTAATAACAACATAGTGACATCGTCATGAAACATGTATACTGTAACATCGTCGCTAAAATGCAAATATGAACAATAGGTATAAAAAGTCGTCGGCGCACACCTCAAGAACGACCACCTCTTAAAGTTCAGGTGACGCCGTCATGAAAAATACTTTCCGTAAAATATCCATTGAATCTGGATCACAGCGGTGGAAGGCGGGACGCATATATAGTTTCAAACTTAATGTGACAAGTTGTACACATAGAGGTCGTCTGAATTTTCAATGGTAACAATTAATTTGGAGTTTGCTTTGTCGTAACAAAGTGCATAAGGGGATGTTATGCAATCTTGTTCACACAGCAGAATACTGCTTTCCTTGCCACTTCTGTCGACGTGGAAAATGTTGTGAGATTTATAACCACATACGAACAGTGAGTTGTCGTCTGCTGCACAAACTCCAAGTGCATGTTTCAGCTCCGGCTCTTTAAATGTACATCGTCTGTAGCCAGTTTTATCTATAGTTAAAACTCCTTTTTCAGAATCAGTTACGTGAATAAACGTGCCACATGTGCTTGCAGCAATGCGAAGCGGGTTGAGGAAAAGCCTATGTCCGTTTGTGTCATTCTGTATCGTACCCACAAGAAAACCTGATAAATCGTACACTCTCACGCTTTCTTTACATGTTACAAATAGTTTACCCTCACTAAATACCAACCCACGACATATGTCACCCACAAAGAATGATCTCGTGAGAGATATCTTATTTGACACCGACGCGAACTGGATGATCTTTTTCTCCCATAGCGTAATGGCAACCTCAGCATAACCTGTTGTGCACGCGTTGGCCGGTGAGCCAGGCAAGTTGCACGAGGTTATTACATCGTATGACGCACTCAGATGTTTAACTTTTTCATTGTCCCTGTCAGTTATTATCATTGTTCCATTGGGAAGTAGACATACTCCGGTTAAAGTGCACGTCGACTTGTCGCTGCTGTCCCGAACATTATACCGACTCCTTAGACGGGTGGACTGGAACAGTGCGTTTTCTGTAAACTCGCCTAAAGATTTCAGATTACAGATATTATCCGCAATTTTACTAATAAAGTTGATCTTCAAATCTTCATTCCTAATGGAGTTCTCCATTTTCTTTCTCAACATATCTCCTTTTTTTCTGATACTGTTCGCCTGTTTCATCTGTTCCAATAGTTGGGACTCGTTATCTCCTTCAAAGGTTTGCAATTCCGTCATTTTCGTCTCCAAACTTAAGATAATTTCTTCCATGTCTTTCAAATCTGTGTTAATTTGATTTTTAACTTTCTGGTATTTGGTTTGTAGTTCATCCATGGCTTTTTTCTCCAGATAATCTAGATGCTTGGTGATGCGATCTCGTGAGAGCTTTATATTTGTCAAGACATTGCCTTTTTCTTTTTCAATATTGTTCAGATCTGCGTGCCTGATTTTCTTCAGTTTTTCCATTTCCAGCTTTGTTGTTTTAATGGCCTCTGTAACGTTTTGGACTTCTGGAGTTTTTTTCGAACCGTTTGCCACTTTGGGTATATACGTTACACATTGACAGACCCTGGATAACAAAACAACATCTTAATACTTTCCTTAATTGTAATTGAAAATGCAGAAAGTTTGTTATTAATTCTTGACATTATACCATAATAAATCACAAGGAAAGACATACATGTATATATAGCTTTCAGGTTGAAGAAAAATACTGATTTAAGCATAATTATATTTGAACAAATATCAGTTTTCACATTTAAATGGACACGCACTATCTTGAGGTACATTTTAAATAGATAAGCTGAACTATCTAAAAATATTAAAAAAAAAAATGTAATTTTACAGTAAATTATTTTCCTTGAGAAATTGCACATTAATGATAATCTTCAAATAAAAATTGTCCAAGTCTTTAATACAGATCATTTCTTGAAATATTGCGTAAATTGTGCGATACATAATGAAAAGTTTTTAAATTGTAATAAATACAGATGTTGGCTCCAGTTATTTCTGTTTTCAAAAATTATAAACAACCTTTATAATCAGCAGTGAACAATTTCAAAACGATTTAGTAAAAATAAAACAATTCTAATGCCATTGGGTGTTCAAGTCACCTTTTATAAATTTACTATGGAAATATGTTCATAGAATTACTGCTTAAATTGGCGGGGGTTGGGGTGGGGGTTATAAATTACTATGGAAATATGTTGATGGAATTACTGCTTAAACGGGGTGGGGGAGAGGGTGTAGTGCTGCATATTTGTTCTTTGAGTCGATGTGTAATTATATATAACATGGGGTATATTTAGAAGCTTGATCCTATCAACTAAGCTGTTTTTATTGAGGTTTGCCTTTAACTTTTATATAAATACATGTAAAATGGAAAATAGATGCAACATATTTTTATTAAATTTATTTTTTTATAAATACACAATGTCATGCATACGAAGTTCCATGTAAATGTATCTGCAGATACAACATTTATTGAGCAGACACTCATATTTTATAAATGTTCGTAAGTTTGTCCCATTTCTGAAAGTTTCAATCAGGTGGTAAAGACCTGAATACAAAACTTCTTATAAAACTATCAAAGTAGGATAAAATTAAATTTTACCTGTGACTGACAGCTATGCACATTGTGCAACACACCAAATCATGTGTATCGCAGTATATCTTAATGGTTTTCCCATAATTCTCTGAACAAATCTCCTTCGGTAATGGTGGTCGATCATATGGACTCCTGGATCGTATCCCTGCATTGTCAAGCACCTGATGACCCTTAGTTACTTCAAATTTGTTGTGAAATTGTTGACAGGTGGAACAGAAGTTCTCGTCACATTGCACATAGAACGTAGCGGCTTCCACTCGTCTGCCGTCCTTGGAACATGGACTATAGCTACAGTTATAAAATGGTTCAGATTCTGACCCAACTGATAGAGGATCCATGCCAGTTGCCATTCTGTAGAATTTATTTTAATACAACACTTACAGTTATGTTGTTGTTAATCCAACGTGTTGTTTATGTAGTACGTTATTAATGTAACGTGTTGTTAATGTTACACATTGCTAAGGTAACATGTTGTTAAGGTAACACATTGCTAAGGTAACATGTTGTTAAGGTAACAGGTTGTTAAGGTAACACATTATTAAGGTAACATATTGTTAAGGTAACACGTTGTTAAGGTAACACATTGTTAAAGTAAAACGTTGTTAAGGTAACATGTTAAGGTAACACGTTGTCAATGTAACACTTTGTTAAGGTAACACGTTAAGGTAAAACGTTGTTAATGTAACACGTTGCTAAGGTAACACGTTGCTAAGGTAACACATTGTTAAGGTAAAACATTGTTAAGGTAACACGTTGTTAAGGTAAAACATTGTTAAGGTAACACGTTGTTAAGGTAACACATTGTTAAGGTAGCATGTGTTAAGGTTGTTAAGGTAACATAATGTTAATGTAACATCTTGCAAATGATCCAGCATATTGTAAATGTAAACATATTGTTAAGGTAACATGGTGTAACTGTAACGTGTTGTCAAACTAACATTTTGAAAACTGTGTTGTTCCCAAAACTCTGTTGTTCCTGTTAAAAACAATGTTATTCCTTTTAGAAACTATGTAGTTCTTTTACAATTTGGGATCATCAAGCCCATTTTATGTTGCTTTGAAGTAGAATATCGCTTAAGCCGGTGCTAGAAGGCGTGAGAGGTGTTGCATCTTATAATTACCTCTCATGAACAGACGCAATAAAACCGAGTCTGCTACTTTTATCGCTTGTTTGTGTTTGTTGCTTCCAAGGGATCACCTTTTCAGTATTGCCATTCACACTAGCGTTGTTTATTGCTGTGTGGCGGCCGTAACAAGTCGCCCCGACTACAGATCAGTAGTGTTATTACTTACTTGTCCTTTGGGATCGTCAAGCCCATTCTGTGTTGCTTTAAAGTACAATATCGCTTAAGCCAGTATTAGGAGGCGTGAGAGGCGTTGCATTTTATAATTACCTCTCATGAACAGACTCAATAAAACCGAATCTGCTACATTTCTCCCTTGTTTGTGTTTGTTGCTTCCAAGGAATCACCTTTTCAGTATTTATTGTTCTTATTAAAACCGTATTGTTTCTTTTAAAAACGGTGTTGTTCCTAAAAGTATGTTATAAGAAACGGTGTTGTTCTTTTAAAAACAGTGTTGTCCTTTTTAAAAATTGTTGTTTCTTTTACAACCTGTATTGTTCATTTTGAAAATGGCGTTGTTCCTTTCAAAAACTGTGTTGTTCTTTTTAAAACTGTTTTGTTCCTTTTAAAAACTGTTTCTTTCCTTTTAAAAACTATATTGTTCCTTTTAAAATCGGTATTTCACCGTGTATATCGCGCAGTCACGTTTAATAAGTCCTGGCTACTCTTCATAAATAACACACATTATCTCTGGTGGGTAACTGGAGAGTGTTGACTAGTCAAGTCGTTTTTATTCATAAAAATAAATGATAAAAAAGTTTCCGGAATATTTGTTTTAGTTTACTTCCTAGAAAGCTCGACAGTATTGGTATTTTATCTTATCGGCATGTTTATCACAATATCCTTTTTTCCTTATTAACAACTGGCATTGTTTTTACGGTGGATTATAGGTACTAGTGAAACCTAATTTGTAGCAAAAAGGTTAAAATTAAATCTTGTGCATACACTCCGATGCTAATATGAGATTTTTTCTGGAGTGATGTGGGCTGCAGGGGATTATAGAACCATGACTGCTGTTTATTTGTTTCAAATCTCACCTGCCTCTCTTCACTCCTAGCCCTTCTAAACCAAAGAAATACATGTACATGGGTGTGGCTTTCGGGACATATTTTCAGGATTAAACATTAGCATAATTAGATTTGATATTGTATGACGGGGCCTCGGTTTGTAATGTAAACGTCACTATTTCTACATTTAACGGTCTGTTTTGCCCAATGTTATGCATCAAAACTAACCAGACATCAACAAAAGTGTATTTTTGTTTCTTTATGTTTCAAACACTAGAACCATTCAATAATTGGCTGAAATCAGGTCTGAATGGCTGTAGACTTGTAAAAATGTTGCACTTACTTGTTCAACTAGAGAATTGAAAGATCATCATCAAGTTATCCATACTTTTTGTATCGTCTATGTTATGGTGAGCTTGTTAGTGTGTTAAAATACACGTTTAATACTCTTTTGAAATTGTTCGTACTGGCGAGCATCAACGTGTATTGATTATTGCACATTTTACGACTGGACTTTCCCAACGGAATCTGTTGGGAAGGTTTCACGCTTTTAAACAGCATCGTTTGTATATTATATATGCACAGGTTGAAAGAAGAATTTATTTTAGTCGATTAGTATTACAAAATTTACCTGCCACGATGAAATATCTCAGATTATCCAAATTTATCACGAATATATTCACATATTTCCGAATTATCGAAAGTTACCGCCATCTTGTTTGAAATTCTTACCCAGAGTTCCATGCGCATATTAATTCACCGTACGTACGCAACCTACCATGCACCGTCGATAGAATAGATTTAGAACCGTTTATTGCTACAATCATGGCATATAGACGTAAAACAGTGTGTAGTGTGTTTAAAATACACATATTTCATGCCGATTTAAAAGTAATATTTTTGTTATATTTATAGTATTTGTTTTATTCGTTTATTATTTTACAAGACTCTTCCTCATTCTTTAATCGTATTAAAGAGAATATAAAATATATGAAAATTAGCAGTTTGGTAAAGATCCGAATAATAATGAAGGTGCAAGAGTGTTCACAAGGCAAAGGTTAGCGGACGACGACGGGCGACGGACAACGGACAACTCCCCATCCCATAAACTGTGTGTGGGGGGGCGGGGGGGGGGGGGCGGGGGGTCATATTCGATATGCTTAGCCTAAAAGAAAGTGTACAACAACAATACGCACATGGAAAGTCCTCGTATACGATGCTACGTACAACATTTGGTCATGGCTGGTAATGGGAATGGGAGAAAATGTTTACGCAGACCAAGAAAAAAAGGCTAGAAAACGGAAGATTGAGAAGTTCCATGCATCTACAGATCAGGAAACTAAATATTGGATAATGGCAGATTTTACTAAGGTCAACAGCAACATCCGTGTGCTCGTCTGTACCGTTGCGGTTGGCATGGGGATTCAAATTTCGGATGTTGAGATGATTATTAAAGATTTTACTAAGGTCAACAGCAACATCCGTGTGCTCGTCTGTACCGTTGCGGTTGGCATGGGGATTCAAACTCCGGATGTTGAGATGATTATTAAAGATTTTACTAAGGTCAACAGCAACATCCGTGTGCTCGTCTGTACCGTTGCGGTTGGCATGGGGATTCAAATTCCGGATGTTGAGATGATTATTAAAGATTTTACTAAGGTCAACAGCAACATCCGTGTGCTCGTCTGTACCGTTGCGGTTGGCATGGGGATTCAAATTCCGGATGTTGAGATGATTATTAAAATGTATTGTCCTACTGGCAGGAAGTTGGCGGAGTGGTAGTGACGACAGATTGGCATTGGGGGTGATGCTAGCGTTTGGTCGTTCACTCATGAAATCCGTCACGAATGAAGTGATGAAGGAAGTAGTGAACAGTAAGTCATGTTACAGGCGAGTGATCATGGAAAAGCTAACAGCTTCAATGACGAGAGACAAACTGCCAGTATTGTCAGCATGTGAAAACAAAACCTGTGACATATGCGAATGTTCGAAATGTATGTGCTGTTCCAACTGTTTTTCGTTGTGTGAGTGTAAAGGGAAATGGCTGCAGTTGACAGAATGGAATGGTTGATGGATTGATTATAGATGTTGTGTGTTAAAGAGTCTTTTTGATTAGTTAGAATGAAAAGACAGTGACTTTAGTCGGATGTTAATGAAAATGATTATATAGTGTTGCAAAATAGAATATGATGGTTTGTTAAAGCGGAATAAAAAAAATATGTGTTTATAGCTGTTATTTTTCTTTCATTTGAATACTAGTGACAGTTATTTTTTTCGTAAACAAAATCACCACGTTCATCTCCACCAAACACACGACGATTTGTCCCATCCGCACGCCCTAGTGGGTGGGTGCGCAACTTTTACAAACTAATTTAGAATAATTACTTTTTTTAACATACATTACCATATTTTACAGATTTTTTAGTGAGTCGCCCCCTGAATCCACCCGTAAACTCACCCTACCCCCTACACACGAAATGAAACGAACATAACAAAACAAAATAAACAAGCTTAAGTTAGGTCATGGACATACAGTAGGCCTATGGTTAGGTGTCTTTTCCCCCACAGATCAGGCTATAATTCAAGCGAGATTTTTTAAATTTTCTTTTAGGAGAATGTCTGAAGAACTTATATGCGCATGCGCATGCAACGGTTGGGAGAGACGCGCACTTGTCAATATATATATCTAAAAAAAACGATATATTATGTAAAATATGCTTCGGAAAAGAATAAAAACCGAAAGTAAATGGTGAATAACTTATTATTTTGTTAGATTATCGTCATGGTTTACGCACAGGAATCTGATAAGCTGCTCAATTTCGTTCGAAAGTCACATGGGTGTTGGAGCGGTTTTTCCAGTCGGGTTTTTTACAAAAGAAATTAGGCGTATATGCAGTGACATAGAACATCAGAATAATAATAAAAAAACTGCATAGGAGCCAATTTATTAGGCTAGTGAGATTGTCCAGTGCATCTATCTTTCTTATAAAATGTTACAGAAATATTTGATTTCAGTCGTAAGAGGGTTATAGTGCTTGATTAACAAACTGGGGATATCTGGTATGATTCCAAGCTCCTATGATTCCTAGCTCATAGGATTCCAATTGTATATCATTCCAATTAAGCTCCAAGGACTCCAAGCTCCTATGATTCCTAGCTCATAGGATTCCAAGTGTATATGATTCCTAGCTCCTAGGATTCCAAGCTCCTAGGGTTCCTAACTCATAAGATTCCAAGTGTAAATGATTCCAAGCTCCTATGATTCCAAGCTCCTAGGTTCCTAGCTCATAGGATTCCAAGTGTATATGATTCCTAGCTCCTAGGATTCCAAACTCCTAGGGTTCCTAGCTCATAGGATTCCAAGTGTATATGATTCCTAGCTCCTAGGATTCAAAGCTAATAGAATTCCTAGCTCATAGGAGTCCAAGTGGATAGGATTACTAGTTCCTAGGATTACAACATCCTTAGATTCCAAGTGCCTAGGATTTTAAGCTGCTAGAATTCCAAGCTCATAGGATTTAAAGTTCCTAGGATTTCAAGTGTCTAGGAGTCTAAGCTGCCAGGATTCCAAATTACTAGGATTCCAAGTGCCTAGAATTCCAAATCCCTTGGATTGCAATCTCCTCGGATTCCAAACTCCTAGGGTTCCAAGTGGATGAATCCAAGCGTCTGGGATTCCAAATGCCTAGGATTCGAAGTGTATAGGGTTCCAAGTGACTAGAATTCCAAACTCCTATAATTCCAAGTACCTGGAATTCAAAGCTGCTAGGATTCCAATGCATCAAATTTCAAGATTCTAGCATTCCAAGTGTATCAGATTCCGAGCTTCTAGGATTCCAAATGCCAAGGATTCCAATATTTTTCTATATTCTTCGTATTCTCTGTCTTTGGGGACAGCTGTAATTAATAGTTTATGCTTTGATACCAATTACCCAATGGAAATTATAAAACACTGTTCTGTTTATTTCAGGTATGTGTGGTCTGGGTTAATAGTCATTTTGGGAATCTACCTCAATGTATATAGCAAGAACAAAGCATCCTGGGATAGCCAAATATCAAGAGTGTGGTTAAATATACAAGAGAGGCTAGGCATAGGACACACTGATGAAATTAAAAGTATTGCTAGTACCACAGTTTGATCTAATTTACATATTATTTTATATTTTAGTGCACTACTTTTTATTTATAGACGAATATTATGTTAAAATCTGTTAAAAATGTCTTGAACTACAATTTTGTTAAATGATATGATTGGAATAAGTACATATTAATGTGTTGGGCACGTTTTTTCTACCAAAGTATTTTTTTTTTGATTTTTCAGGCATAATTTAAGTTGTTCCTAAATAAATTATGTATCAAAGAAACTTTCATTTTCAGTGGTAAATAAAAAAATACCTTACTTTTCGAACTTGGTTGAGAAATAAAAAGGTTATTTTTGATAGGGCATTTTCAGTGCATAATTAAGCACCAGAAATAAGAATTTCACATGCGAAAGTTGTTTTTGAAAGGGCATTTTCAATGTAAATGTTAGGTCCATCATTTTTTTTTTTAAGAATTTCTATCCAAAAATGAGTTTAATGCGTTGGATAAATCTGAATTAAAGCAACCTGAAAGTTTATCGGAAAACATTAAAGCTAAACTGAAGTTATTAGAGATTTTCTAAGTTTCTGCAATCCCAAAAACAATAAGTTTACATGGGAAAAGCCCCTATCAAAAATTGTTTTGGATGTAAAATGTTTGAGTCATAGGTACAACAAAAAAGTATGTGTTACCCAGGTAAATAATGAAGTACGCTTCATGGGAAAAATAAACATGTTTATTTCCAGTGCTGTATCTGTATTATTGATGTTACTCTACAAAGGCTAGCTCATTGTACATCATATATACCTGTTTACAAAGGCTAGCTCATTGTACATCATATAGACCTGTTTACAAAGGCTAGCTCATTGTACATCATATAGACCTGTTTACAAAGGCTAGCTCATTGTACATCATATATACCTGTTTACAAAGGCTAGCTCATTGTACATCATATAGACCTGTTTACAAAGGCTAGCTCATTGTACATCATATATACCTGTTTACAAAGGCTAGCTCATTGTACATCATATATACCTGTTTACAAAGGCTAGCTCATTGTACATCATATATACCTGTTTACAAAGGCTAGCTCATTGTACATCATATAGACCTGTTTACAAAGGCTAGCTCATTGTACATCATATAGACATGTTTACAAAGGCTAGCTCATTGTACATCATATATACCTGTTTACAAAGGCTAGCTCATTGTACATCATATATACCTGTTTACAAAGGCTAGCTCATTGTACATCATATATACCTGTTTACAAAGGCTAGCTCATTGTACATCATATAGACCTGTTTACAAAGGCTAGCTCATTGTACATCATATAGACATGTTTACAGAGGCTAGCTCATTGTACATCATATATGCATGTTTACAAAGGCTAGCTCATTGTATATCATATATGCATGTTTACAAAGGCTAGCTCATTGTACATCATATATACCTTGCATTGCAGTCCCATCAGTAGTTTTGAAGTTATGCTCCGAACAAGCATTCTAAGTATAACATTACAAAGGGCAATAACACTCATTGCCCTCTATCAGTTATGCTCCGTACAAAAGTGGGACGGACGGAAGGATGGACAAAGCGGCGACTATATATTACCCCGAGGACCATAACAAACTAACGTCTAATGTAGCAATAATGGCCTTTTATTTACATATCTGAATGACAAAGTTGAATGATCACCTTAAAATGCACATACAAGGTGGGTAAAACATTTGTTATGCAATAAACTGTTAGTGAAATTCCTATTAGCTAGACTTGTTGTTACTATAAGGCATAACATCTGAAATAGGAGAATCACGTGCCATCCTTGTTACTATAAACACAATACTTTTAAACGTATGAAGTTCTTTCTCCAATTGTTATAACCATGAGAAAATGTGTGTTTACGCAGAATTTTTTTTTTTTTTCACAACTTACGATATTTGGTAATAGGTGTCAAAATATTGAAACATTATTAAAAGATGGCTAGGAGGTGTGTGAGGAGTTGCAACATTACCTCTCATTTTATCTCTTGTTATTGTGTTTGCTGCTTCCAAGGGATCCACTTTTCTGTATTTATTGATATGTTTTATTATACTGTTACCCTCATGTATATGATAAGCCTCGCCTAATAAACTTGATAATAAAATGTGTACATGTTTACTGATTCAGCTGTTATGATTGTTTCTATTAATAGCGCATATATAGCTAACTATATTGTGTACTATTTTTAAGACAGTTTGATTGACATCGAGTGTTTATATAATATTCTAATCATTTCTAAATTATTGTTTACATAATGAGATGTGTAGATTGTTACAGAAAATTCTTTAATCTAGAATGTTCCATATTGGTATATAAAGCTGACCTTGAGTAAAACTTGTAGGGTTTCAGTATTGGTTTTCAAAGTGGAGTGCCTGCTTCATTATTAATGAGAATTTACAAAATATTGGAAGATGTGATTTAAATTATATTGTGAGAGGATAACAAAATATTGCGCTCATCTACACTCAACAAAATTCCTAATCGGTCACCTAAGTTTTATGAAATTATTACCTTTTACACAAGATTTGTATTCATGTAAAATTAATCAAATCCTCGTTCAATGTTTGATATATATTAACTGAAAATTTGGTAAAGATATTTAAATTATTTTCGAAGAAACAATGTTTTATATTATAACACCCTCGATCCACAAAGTCACATACTTTTGCATTGAATTATAAGAGAAATGACCTGGCTTAAGTCACAGTCAAGTGTTTTAAAAACCAATATTGTAATAAACAAATGGCAAACATAAATAAATGACCTATAAAATCATTTCATTAGATATATAACATACATGTAATGAGTTCCTTCCCGCGACTCTTGGTCTGCATGTTAAATCTTCAAATTTCAAGAACGAGCACTCTTCTATGGGATTTCCATTGTGAGTCTGACATTTTGTTATTTTTGATTTTGGGGGTTCGTGACTTTAACGCGTCCTAATTTCACTGGTAGTTATATGATTTTTCTGAAACTTTCAGGACCTTTTACTAAATAACTAAGTTATTCAAAACAAGTAAAACCGAGAGGAAGATATTCCAAGAAAAGAAAATATTTTGTAAAATTTAGGTGACCGATTAGGAATTTTGTTGAGTGTAGTGACATTGGATATTGGATTATTTGGACATTTGAACTATATTGAATGAATACATAAACAAAAAATTAAGAGTGAAATTGGATTATAGGGACACTTGACAACTTTTATTAACGAGACGCTTGCCAATTCATATTAAAGGGACACTTGCTAATATTATTTGAATTTTATTCCTATATCAGATTTTAAAGAAATACCATTTTATGTATTTCCTGTAAGCGAATATTTTTTATTTTCATTGTAGTATTTGAATAAATTTGTTGATTATATTTTAAAAATAGTTGTTGCTGATTTTACTTCCTTTCTTGTTACATTTTACCCTTAACAGAAATTGGGGGCTCGTCCGGGATCGAAACATTTTCGGACGTTTTTGTCATTAATACATTTTTTTCGGCAATATTCGTAATAAAATAATAAAAAATAAAAAAAAATAAAAAAGTACTCGTAAATGTTTAATATTGTAAAAGTTAAACCAGCAGTAATCAAAATGGGGTTCGATCTTGAAAAATGTGTTGCTTCGCCTACCCAGGAGGAGTTTGATAAACTGATAAAGGATGACTTACTCTTGCTTGCCCAAAATTATAAATTAACACAAAACTTCCATGAGAAAACCTGACATTAAGAATATTTTGGTTAAATATATGGTAGAAAAAGAAATGTTTGATGAAAGTGCATTATCTCTTTTAGTAGTCACAGAGTCAGAATTAAAATTAAAGAAACTGAATTACAAAACAGAAAAGAAATTCAGTTAGAAAAAATGAAAATAGAAATGACGGAAAATGAATGAACGAGCGGAAAGAAATTGAATTGAGACATATGGAAATGGAAAAAGATATTGAAATTAGACAAGCGCAATTGCAAGAAGAACAAGACCTGGATCTGAGGGTGTCTCGCCTACGGCGAACGGCATATGAAATATTTATTAAAATTGTGCTTAAATGATTTACACCAAAGAAAACACTTCATAAGACTAATTATCAAACGAATAAAAGTGATGTAATTATAAAAAGTTAAGTTACTGAGGTTACTGGTTTAACCAGGGTGTAGTTTTGGGAAAATAACACAAAAGACGACCTTGAAATTGGTATTTTTTTGTCTTTCAGCGATGTCCACCAATGCCAACAATACATATGGCCAAGTATCAAAGACATAAAGTGAGGCAATCACAAAGTTAACTCAGGTTAAGTTACCTAACCACGGTTAAGTTTGGGGAAAATAATGCAAACTTTGACCTTGACCTTGGTATTTTTTGTCGTCCAGCGATGTCCACCAATGCCAGCAATACATATGACCAAGTATCAAAGACATAAATTGAGGCAATCACAAACTGAGGTTAAGTTACTTAACCAAGGTTAAGTTTGGGGACAATAACGCAACATATGACCTTGACCTTGGTATTTTTTGTCACTCAGCGATGTCCACCAATGAAAACTATACATATGACTAAGTATCAAAGACATTAAGTAAGGCAATCTGAATCACATAAAGTTAACTTAGGTTAAGTTACCTGACCAAGGTTAAGTTTGTCGAAAATAATGCAAAATATGACCTTGACCTTGGTATTTTTTTCTCATCCAGCGATGTCCACCAATGCCAACAATACATATGACCAAATATCACAGACATAAAGTGAGACAATTACATAAAGTTAACTGAGGTTAAGTTACCTACCAAGGTTAAGTTTGAAAAAAGTAACACAAAATATGACTTGATCTTGGTATTTTTTGTCATTCAGCGATGTTCACCAATGCCAACAATGCATATGACCAAGTATCAAAGACATAAAGTGAGGCAATCACATAAAGTTAACTGAGGTTGTTACCTAACCAAGGTTAAGTTCGGGGAAAATAAGCAAAATATGACCTTGACCTTGGTCATTTTTGTCGTTCAGTGATGTCTACCAATGCCAACAATATATATGACAAAGTATCAAACAAGTAAAAGCGAAGTAATCATAAGAAGTTAAGTTACTGAGGTTAAGTGGTTTAACCAGGGTGTAGTTTTGGGAAAATAATGCAAAATATGACATTGACCTTGGTATTTTTTGCCGTTCAGCGATGTCCACCAATACCAACAATACATATGACCAAGTATCAAAGACATAAAATCAGGCAATCATAAAGTTAACTGAGGTTAAGTTACCTAACCAAGGTTGTTACCTAACTAAAGTTAAGTTTGGGGGAAACAACGCAAAATATGACTTGATCTTGGATTTTTTTGTCATTCAGCGATGTTCACCAATGCCAACAATACATATGACCAAGTATCAAAGACATAAAGTGAGGCAATCACATAAAGTTAACTGAGGTTGTTACCTAACCAAGGTTAAGTTCGGGGGAAATAAGCAAAATATGACCTTGACCTTGGTCATTTTTGTCGTTCAGTGATGTCTAACAGTGCCAACAATATATATGACAAAGTATCAAACAAATAAAAGCGAAGTAATCATAAGAAGTTAAGTTACTGAGGTTAGGTGGTTTAACCAGGGTGTAGTTTTGGGAAAATAATGCAAAATATGACATTGACCTTGGTATTTTTTGTCGTTCAGCGATGTCCACCAATACCAACAATACATATGACCAAGTATCAAAGATATAAAATCAGGCAATCATAAAGTTGACTGAGGTTAATAGCCTAGTAAATATAGGTTTTAAGGTCAAACAAATTCCAACAGAAGGTATTTTAGGATTTTTAGAATCACTGACATGTAATGAGTTTCAAAAAAAAACTCCTCAAGATAAAGATGGTGGGAAATGCTAAATTTTGGGGTAAAAGTTGCGTTTTTAAGAGAAAATCTCCGGAAACTGGAATAATTTTATAAAAAAATCATTTGAGCAAATTAGAATTTTCTCGCAGTGCGGAAATGCTCTTCCAAATACATCTCCATGTAAATCACGGTTTTATAGATGGATATTGGGTTAATATTATGAGATTTAGGGGCAAAACTTGGAAAAAATGAATAAAATCGTTGAATTCTGTAATACTTTGGTGTTGCTAGGCTATAAATTAAAAAAAAAACTAAATGAATTGTAAAAACTTAGTTTCTTACTGTTTTGCACAGTGAACGGTACAGAGATGTGTCAGAAAAAAAGTCCTTTAGCATACGACGATATAAATTACTTTATTTTTTGGTCTAAAAATGTGTTTTACCTTAAAAATCGATGAAAAGAGGAATCATTTTGTAATAAGATGTTTGAACATAAACGTATCCAATGGAAGTGATAAAATGGTGCAGCACAATTATATATACAAATATTTCATTGTATCGTAAGTTGATGTGAAAGTTCACATTGTGAGCTTTTGGGGCAAAATGTTGAAAAAATTAATAAAATCGTTGATTTCGTTAATACAGTCGTAGTACAGGCCTTTAAGCTAAAGAAGTGGGGAAATTAATTATAAAATGATAATCTATAATGGTTTTCCATAGAGTAAAATGCAAGGATGTGCCCCAAAAAAGTCATCAGGAGTATACTGTTGAAAAATGCATTATGTTCTGGTGGCAAAATGTTTTTTCATAAAAAAATGTAAACAGGAATCATTGTTAAGATGTATTTTAAATATTCATAATCTACTTGAAGTGATATATCCTATATATGCATATATCCAAATGTTTTATAGTATCAGAAATTTAGTTAGATGCTCAATTTTAAGGTCTGTAGCAAACAAAGGGTCCATTGAAGAAATGTCTAGTTACAATGGTTACGACCATGGATCGTGTTTACATCATTTGGAAATTTTATATATTAAATAATGAAGGAAAAACATGATGTAATTACATACATACGTATTTATAACCTTTTGATACACATATCGTATACACTTCATTGAATAGGTGGTGGAAATATTGTTCAAGCAATCATTCCAACAGGGTTTATAATCATTTAAATAGCATATATGGTAACTTATATTAAAATGGTGCAATAGGTGTGCTAATTACATTATAATGAAAAAGATCACCGGAAACTGTATGATAAGTTTTAAAAACACGTTCAAAGTAACTGTATGAATTTCGATTTTGAAATTATGCGCAATACTCATTTGTTCACATCACCTAATATTATTGCTTGAAAAGAGTGAGCAAATAACTAAACATTTAATTTAAATGAATCTCAATTTCTATAGAATTCATAGAGCTTACATTTTGGCACTGCATACATGAGATTACATGCTTTCTACAAAAACCTGTTACACATTCAATGCTATCAATGTACACTCTGATTACATTGTTTTGGTTGTTCATAATGTATATAACCTTTCATTAACATGCAATGCCCACACTTCCGAGAAGCAATTATTTGTTGAAAACACCAAGGTATATATGTTATTTAACCTGAAAGATGATGATTGTGATGGAAGACTAGTGTGTTACTAGTGGGATAATCCATAGATTTAGCTAACTATCGGACATCCCTTGTACGAAAATGTTTGGTACAAACTTTGCACAACTGGTGTTTTCAGCTGTAGCACTAATATTACTACACTTGTAAAACATGCATATCCATCACTATTATTATTTTTCCAAAATAACTTTGTACGTTAATATAAACTTTTTGTTTTGGACTAAACGCCTCGCACTCTATAAAAAGATATATACATGTATTTACATATGTATACAAGCTTGGTTACAAACAGGAGGCCTCGCTAACCCAGTGGATATGGCCATGGCATTGGAACCACAGGCCTCTGCCCCAACTGGTTCGCTCCTGAGGCATGCATGATGGAAAACTTCATCCTACATCTCAAATAATTGAAAATGTTATATTTTACGCATAACAAAACAGTTCATAGCATCACAGGGTTTAGGACATTTAATTATTCCAACATGCATCCTTTTATCCATTACAAAAAAAGTAAAAATATATTTTACTCTAGACACATGAAAATCTTCTAGTCCACTATCCCTATCTATTACAAAAATTATCAATGTTTGAGTATACTTGTTTTCAACATGTCGGCAATGTGAGTATCTAATTCAATCTGGAAATAATGCAACTGGGCGAGTACATATATATAAGGCAAAATTTCATAACTTCCAAAATATTGTTTATACTGCTCAAATGATTTTTGAAAATCGGTTCATGTATATTTTGCATTTTTTTCACCCAAATCATAAAGCCTCGTATGTGTGTGGACTTATTTCTGACACAGTAGTGCACATGCGCAACACTTATAATGCGCCAAACTGATACAATAAAATGACTTTTTTTAGTTTATAACCAAGTACTTTGTGTATGAAAAGGTTGATTATATGCAACTGTTAAGCAAGTCGTCAAAAAAATCACGGTTTGAGCATTCTTCTTAATTTCAAATACAATGAAAAACTTTGATATAATTATGTACATTGAATAGTGAAACATTTTGTTACATCATTGTATTTTTTGTTTAAGCTAAAACGATTTTAAAAACGATTCTAGTTTTCAGCGAATGTTGATGAAAATTGCATTGTTTCGCAAAAAAAAGGCATTTCCATTCATCATACCCTTGGATACTGACACATCGTTGCGCATTGCTTTGTGGGAAACCGTTAGAAATGATCTCTTAGCATTCGCAACAGCTCGATAAATTCCATAGAATTATATTTCGAATTTACGTAGAACGAATCCATACCGGCTATGTCATACAAATATGGCGGCGCCTCAGACCCCAGCAGATTCCCTCCAAAAGCCATTAAAAGTCAAACCCAAAATTATCATCAGATTTACAATGTCATTTGGCCGATAGATCTATATATATTGTATTTACATAGAATCGCTGATATAACCTTCATCTTTATTGTAGTAACAAACATGCAATGCAGATCTTACATTTTACACGTGTGGCTAACAGCCATACTGTTTGGAATACATCAACAGTGAACTATTTTCTGTCCCGTTGACTTCCGGATAACACAATGTTAAGATTTTCATCGAAACACATAGGTGTGATTCCAAATGTAGACCGAGTATTTTTTAAAAATGTCTCTTTTAGTTCATACATACTTCATTATTAATACCAGTGATTTGATTGTATCACAAAAACATTGGTGTTTTTTCTCCAGTTCTGTTCCACGTTTTGCCCCTTTCCTCGCAATTTGAGCATCTTATTCACTTCTAAGTTCTGATATTATCAAACATATGTAATGTACGTTTTATACACCATATTTCACTTCACTTATATTTGTTGAAATACTTATTTGTGATTCTTTTTCAGTGATTTGTGATGAAGGACAATTGTTTTAATTTAATAAGCTTCTTATCGATCTCTGATTCCGTGTTTCACATGAAGATGGGTTTGGAAGAAGGTTTCCTCACTTTAAAATGAATGTAATATGCTGTATTTTCAAGTCAAAATAAAATACCTTCCATCATTTTTCTTAAAAGCATTTGAAGCAAACAATTAAGGGTGTAAATATTGAATGACGTATATATGTACACTCAAGTGATATGAAAACGCAACACGGGAATTTCCGCTATATATTGTATGTACAATATGCTGCTTTTAATCGAATGGTACATGGCTACGTAAGACCTTTCCTTTTGGAAAAAATACTAAAACAACAAATAATACAGCAACTAGTATCCCTTCAATGTTTCATTATTCACAGAGTACGCGTTTGGCTCAATCATGTGAGCAAACTTAGGATGCAAAATTTTGCAAACTATTTACGTTAAATACAGTACTGAACTAGCTCAATTTTTCAAAGAGCTACTTCAACATTTATGAAGTTCTTGTTACAAAGTGTAGTGTGATTAAAACGTCTACAACATCACAGTTGTGTCCTTTCTCTAGTTAACTGCAACTTTCTTTTTAAAAAACATCTTGGGATTTCTTTGGAATATTATGTGCAATTAAGTGTGCAGTATATACAATATATACAATATATAGCGGAAATTCCCGTGTTGCGTTTTCGTATCACTTGAGTGTATTAGATAGTTAAAAAACATGTTTATGGACTTTTGTATAGCAATAAATTTAATAATTTGACTCAAGAGCAAAATCGTCGTGAGATGTTCCATAAAACGGGCTACTGTACTACGAATGTATTACAGAAATCAACGATTTTATTAATTTTTTTTAACATTTTGCCCCAAACTCTCACAATGTGAACTTTCACATTAACTTACGATACAATGAAACATTTGTATATATAATTGTGCATCATTTTATCACTTCCATTAGTTTAGTTTATGTTCATCTTATTACAAAATGATTCCTGTTTTAAGCAATTTTTTTTATGAAAAACACATTTTTTAGACCCAAAAATAAAGTATTTCAGATCATCGTATTCAAAAGGACTTTTTTTCTGGGACATCTCTGTACCTTTCTCTGTGCAAAACAGTAAGACATTAATTGTTCATTTAGTATTTTTTCATTTATAGCCTAGTAACACCAAATGTATTACAGAAATCAACGATTTTATTATTCTTTTCCAAGTTTGCCCCAAAATCTCATATTATTAACCTCATATCCATCTATAAAACCTTGATTTACATAACGATGCATTTGGAAGAGCATTTCCGCACTATTAAATGATTCTTATTTGCTCAAATGATTTTTTATAAAATTATTCCAGTTTCCGGAGAATTTTTCTTAAAAACGCAAATTTTACCCCAAAATTTAGCATTTCCCATCATCTTTATCTTGAGGAGTTTTTGTCTGAAACTCATTGCATGTCAGTGATTCTAAAAATCCTAAAATACTTTCTGTTGGAATTTGTTTGACCTTGACTCTTATTTTTGGCTATAATTACTGGCCTATAAGTTACCTAACCAAGGTTGTTACCTAATTAAAGTTACGTTTGGGGTAAACAACGCAAAATATGACTTGATCTTGGTATTTTTTGTCATCCAGCGATGTCCACCAATGCCATCTAAGAGCTGTCGCCTTTTAAGGTTGACAAATATACCACGTCTACCAGTCACCCCCATTTCCCATCCTACAGTTTGAGTAAATATTTAGTGGAATGGGATTTTCATTTCATGATCTGGTAATGGTGGCCTTGACCTTTGACCTACTGACCTCAAAACCAATAGGGGCCATCTTTTTATCACAGGCAGTCCACCTATATTGTTTCATGAGCTTTGCTTCAGGGGGTGCCGAGTTATGGTGTGGACAAAGTTTTTTATTATCGGGTCCCAATGACCTTGACCTTTGACCAACTAATCTCAAAATCAATAGGGTCCTCCTCTCACCACAGGCAGTTCACTTATGAAGTTTCATGAGATTTGCTTCAGGGGGAGCCGAGTTATAGTGCGGACAAGGTTTTTCATTATCGGGTCCCGGTGACCTTGACCTTTGACCTACTGAATTCAAGATGAATAGGGATCATCCTCTCACCACAGGCAACTCCACTATGAAGTTTCATGAGATTTGCTTCAGGAGGAGAGGAGTTATGGAGTGGACAAGGTTTTTCATTATCAGGTCATGGTGACCTTGACCTTTGACCTACTGATTTCAAAATCAATAGGGGTCATTCTTTTATCACAGGTAGTCCACGCATGAAGTTTTATGAGATTTGCTTCAGGGGGAGAGGAGTTATGGAGCAACAACGTTGCGTCTACATACAGACGTACAGGGTGAAACCAGTATACTCTTCTAAACTTCGTTTAGGTTGGTATAACAATACATGTGACCAAGTATCAAAGACATAAGGTGAGATAATCACATAAAGTTAACTGAGGTTAAGTTATTGTTTGGGGAAAATAACGCAAACTATGACCTTGACCTTGGTATTTTTTGTCATTCAGTGATGTCCGCCAATGCCAACAATACATATGATCAAGTATCAAACAAAGAAATTCAAGTTATCAGAAAAAGTTAACTGAGGTTAACTTACCTAACCAGTGGCCTACTTTGCCACTGACCGTTCCAAGGCGGTAGCCCTATTGTCAACCTTTTTGTGTTTGTGATGTCGTTTGCATTACATATTACTTTTGCCTTCTTGTTTTGTCTGTTTGCGTGTTTGTTTCTGTGTTTTGTGGTTGACTGCCCTCCTTGAATGCTACTTTCCCTGTCCGATCGTTTTTATATTTCTTAGCTGATACTTTTATTGGTTAGTTTTATAAAACAGAGGTTAGCAAATCGCTTGATATTAGCCCATCTGACAATCAGACGGACTACAGTGAAGATAATATTCACTTCTCAGATCATTCTCCTTCTATTAGCTTGAATGACAAAGATCACGATAAACTATCAAGATCACAACTTATAAGTGAACAGCATAGAGATCCTGAGATTTCTAGCTTATTTAATAGGGCCGTTAGTAAAGAAGGAGCTTCACAAGTACTATTTTGTTATTTTACTAAACATGGGATCCTGATGAAAAAATGGCAACCACCTGATGTCCCAGCTGATGATGAGTGGACTGTCGATTACCATATTGTGATTCCTAGTTTATATCGTCAGGAAATTCTCAGTTTAGCCCATGAAACTCCTTTGTTTGGTCATTTAGGTGTCAATAACACATATAAGATTTTGTGTTTTTTTTATTGGCCAAATCTCAAAACGGATGTTTCACAATATGGTAGGTATTGTTATACATGTCAAATGGTAGAAAACCCCAATCAGAAGATTCCCAAAGCCTGTCATCAACATATTCATGCATTTGATGAACCTTTCAGTAAAAAAATAGTGGACTGTGCTGGCCCCTTGGCTAAGACCGTCTGGTAAAAATTATATGTTTAAAATTGTGTGCGTCAACACGATTTTCTGAAGCTATTCCACTAAAATGCAACATCTCTCACGCCTCACAGATCGGGCTTGATGATCCCAAATGACCAGTAAGTAATAACACTGCTGATTTGTAGTCGGGGCGCCTTTTTACGGCCGCCACATAGCACAAACAAATGTCAATAAAAAAGTGGATCCCTTGGAAGCAACAAACACAAACAAGAGATAAAGTAGCAGACTTTGTCATGTTCATGAGTCTACTGTGAAGTCTCTGGTCAAGTTTTGTCACATTAGTTGGCCTTCCTAAATAGAGCTAGTCTGATCAAGGGTCAAATATTATATCTGGTATATTTCAACAGGTAATGCACGAGTTAGACATTCAACAATTTAAGACTTCTGCCTATCATCATGAGAGCCAAGGTGCTCTGGAAAGATTTCATCAGATATTGAACAATATGATTAGGTCTTATTGTTTTGACACCAATAAGGACTGGGATGAGGGCGTACACTTTTTACTTTTCGCCGTTAGGGAGTCAGTCCAAGAATCGCTTGGCTTCAGCCCTTTTGAGTTAGTTTTTGGTCACACTGTTCGTAGACAACTTAAGTTATTAAAAGAGAAAATTCTCTCTGAAGAAGACACTTCTTTGAATCTTCTACATTATGTGTCTGATTTTCAACACAAACTGGTAAAAGCTTGTGAGGTAGCTCAGTCTAATCTCAAGAAAACATTTAAACAAGGTATGATTTGACTGCTCAAGAAAGACATTTCAAGCCTGGTGATAAAGTTCTTGCTTTATTGCCTATTCCTGAAAAGCCTTTACAAGCTAGGTATCATGGTCCCTATACAGTAGAAAAAAGGGTCAGTGATAATTATATTATCAATACTCCTAGAAGGCAAAAACAATGACAACTTTGTCATATTAATATGTTAAAAGAATACTTTGACAGAGATATCCCTTCTTCACATTCAGTTAATGTAGTTTGCTCTGTCCCACTTGAAAATTCCGGTGCCGAGTTACAAAATGAAAATGAACATTTTGACAAAAATGATCCTGGTTTAGTTAAACTACAAAGCAGTGACATTTTAAAAAAAATCGACGAGAAACTGTCATATCTAGATCCATCACAGAAACATGAACTGAAACAATTGATTTATGAACATGAGCACTTATTTTCAGATGTTCCAACGAAGAACAGGCAAAATATTTCATGATGTCGATGTTGGAAATTCTACACCAATTAACTTGCATCCATACAGAATGAATCCTTCTATACAACAATATGTTAAAGAAGAAATGCAATACGTATTGGACAAGGATTTTATTGAACCAAGTAAATGTGAATGGAGTTCATCATGTATTCTAATTTCAAAACCGGATAACACTTACCAGATGTTTACCGAGTCAATAGTGTCACAAAAACTGATTCATTTCCAATTCCAAGAATTGATGACTGTATTGATAAAATTTGAAATGCCAAATACGTTACACAATTCTATCTTCTAAAAGGGCTTTGGTAAGTACGTCAATATACCAGAGGTTCAGAGAAAATTGTCTGTACAAAGATAGTGTATTAAAAGCTTAAAAGGACCATAACTCTGCCAAAAATTATTCAACCGAAACACGGCGATGAAATTCACAACGAACAAATATGGTAGAGGACTATAAGACAATGCTACATACAAAATATCAGACCTCTAGTTCTTGTAATTTCGAAGAGGAAGAATTTTTAAGGTTTTCCCTACATAACTCTATGTAAAACATGAGACCCCCAGGGCGGGGTCATTTATGACCCCAGTGTCATCATTTGAACAAACTTGGTAGAGGACCATAAGGCAATGCTACATGCAAAATATCAGACCTCCAGGTCTTGTAGTTTCGGAGATTTTTAAAGTGTTCCCTATATAACTGGATGTAAAAGATGTGACCCCGGGCGGGGTCTTTTATGACCACAGGTTGTTCATCATTTAAACAAACTTGGTAGAGGACCATAAGACAATGCTACATACAAAATATCAGACCTCTAGTTCTTGTAGTTTTGGAGATTTTTTTTAAGGTTTTCCCTTTATACCTCTATGTAAAGCATGTGACCCCGGGGCGGGGCCATTTATGAACCCAGGATCATCATTTGAACAAACTTGCAGAGGACCATAAGATAATGCTACAAAGAAATATCAGACCTCTAGTCTTGTAGTTTCGGAGAAAAAATTGTTTATTCTATGTAAAATATGTGACCCTCTGGGCTTGGGCTATTTATGATTCCAGGGTCGTCATTTGAAAAAGATTTGATAGAGGAACCTAAGACAATGCTACATGCAAAATATCAGTCCTCTAGGTCTTGCGGTTTCGGGTTTCGGAGAAGACGATTTTCGAAGTTTTTTTAATAAAACTGAAAAGCCCCAGGGGCGGGGCCAACTTTTATCCCAATGCCCCATTTGAACAAACTTGAGAGAGGACCTAATAAGGAAGCTTCAGACCAAATTTAGTCAAAATCTGTCAAGCGGTTTCAGAGTAGAAGTTGTTTGAAGAAAATGTTAATGGACGGACAGACGACGACGGACGACGGATGACAGACGACGGACACTTCGCCAGGACATACGCCCTATAGGCCGGTAGAGCTAATAAAATGAAAAATAAAAGATTTATGAGGTGGAGTTTAATGTTGCAAGAGTACAATGTTTAATGTTGCAAGAGTACAATGTTTAATGTTGCAAGAGTACAATGTTTAATGTTGCAAGAGTACAATGTTTAATGTTGCAAGAGTACAATGTTTAATGTTGCAAGAGTACAATGTTTAATGTTGCAAGAGTACAATATCAGAGGAAAAGATAATTTGATTGCGGATGCATTATCTCATGTGTAAAATATGTTGTTTATTTACATTTTATATTTTGACTATTGTTAATTTAAAAACAATGTCATTTTGTAATATATGCTTTGACATATGTACTGAAACATTATTACATTGCCTATTGTTCAAAAGAATGCTTTATTACATCAATCATTCTTTTTCTTTAAGTGGAAAGTGTTACCCTCATGTATAAATGCTATGTAAATGTACATGTTTATTGATTCAGCTGTCAGATTGTTTCTATTAATAGCACATATATAAATAGCTGGATTTTGTATTATTTTTTAGGACAGACTGAACGACTGACATCCAGTGTTTATATAATATTCAAGGAATTTCTAAATTATTGTTTTCATAATGAATTGACTTGAATTGGGGTTTTAAAGCGCACCAACACATGAAAAGTTATATAGCACCTAACAGGAATGAACATGCCAGGCTCATCCTCCATGTACATCGAGATAAAATATGGAGAAGGGGCCTAGAACATTCTCACCCTGAACTGCAGAATTGCTGCAAATTCTACTGTAGACACTCCATTAACGCTGGAGCCACGTTATAGTTTTTCTGCCACTGCTCTAGTGATATGAGCGAGATGGCACATGAAACAATGCAGGGGTCATGATGAAGACCTTTAATGAGCATGAACAAATAATGATAAAATGAACATGAATTTGGGCGTGTTCTATCCCACTGCCTCCCCCTCCAACGGGATCTGCAGTGGCCCTATTCTTTGCCACGTAACCAAACGGGGCCCCCGGAACCACACGGGGCATTTTCATAATGAGCTGTGTAGATTGTTACCAAACTTTCTTTAATCTGTTCCATGTTGGTATATAAAGCTGATATTAGTAAAACTTGTAGAGTATTAGTTTTCAAAGTGGAGAATCTGGTTCATTATTTTACTAGAGAATTTACAAAATATTGGATGCTATGACTTAAAATATATTGTGAGAGGATAAACAAATATTGTGCTCATCTAGTGACATTGGACTATTTGGAAATTTGGACAATATTGAATGAATAAACCAGGAAAGACTTTAAGTGAAATTGGATTAAACTCTTGACAATGTTGATAAAAGGGACACTTGTCAATTCAGATTAAAGGGACACTTGCTAATACTATTTGGATTTTACTTGTATATCAGATTTTAAAGAAATACTGGATCCATTTTATGTATTTCTTGTAAGTGAATATTTTTCATATTCATTGTAATATTTGAATAAATTTGTTGATTATATTTTAGAAATAGCTGTTGCTGGTTTTCTTCCTTTCTTGTTACAGTTTACCCGTAACAATACATATTCTTTCAATATCAACATCAGGCGTTTTCGGTAATACAATGGCAAAAAAAGAGCATTATCACAAATTTCTGATGATTGTATGGGCTTTTTTTCAAAATAAAAAATAACTCATTGATCTTCATTGATCCAATATCTGCAATTTAAAACACAATTAATAAACATTTAGCTTTGTTTTATGCCCCCGAAAGGGTCCATCCTTCAGTCCGCAGTTTGTGTCCGGAATGTACCTTCAAAACCCCTGCATGGATTAATTAACTTGATCACCACAAGTGATCAACATAACAAGACGATGTGTTTCGTGCAAAACCCGGGTCCGTACCTCAGAGGTCAAGGTCATACTTGCATTTCATAGGTCGTCCATTCGTCCGCAGTTTGTATCCGGTCTGTAACTTCAAAACCCCAGCATGGATTTTTAATTAACTTGGCACAAGTGATCAACATAAAAAGACGATGTGTCGCTCGCAAAACCCAGGTCCGTATCTCAAAGTCAAGGTCACACTTGCAGTTCATAGGTCAGAAACAGGTATGCATTTTCTTGTCCGGACCGTACCTTCAAAAGCCCTGCATGGATTTTTAATTATCTTGGCAGAAGTGATCACCATAACAAGACGATATGTCGCGCGCAAAACCCAGGTTCGTACCTCAAAGGTCAAGGTCATACTTGCAGTTCATAGGTCAAAAACAGGTATGCATTTTCGTGTCAGGGTAACGTCCAGCCCCTGCAGGGATTTTTAAATAACTTGGCACAAGTGATCACAATAACAAGACGATGTGTCGCGCGCAAAACCCAGGTCCGTACCTCAAAGGTCAAGGTCACACTTGCAGTTCATAGATCAAAAACAGGTGCGCAATTTCGTATCCGGACCGTAACGTCACAACCCCTGCAGGGATTTTTAAATAACTTGGCACAAGAATCACAATAACAAGTCGATGTGTCACGCATAAAATCCACGTCTGTGGCCCAAGGTCAAGGTCACACTTAGAGGTCAAAGGTCAAATCGTGTCCGGTCAATAACTTGTGCATGCCTGGACGGATTTTCAAATAACTTGGCACAAGTGCTCACCACAACCAAACGACGTGTCGCGCACAAAATCCAGGTCCGTAGCTCCAAGGTCAAGGTCATACTTAGAGGTCAAAAGTCACGTCGGGGGCATTTGTCACTTACAGTGATATTTCTTGTTTTAAATTAAAACACATGTCTGTGAGCCTTCAGGGGGGATACTAGAGGTGTGAGACCTGAAAGGATATCATGCCATACATTCTTCATTTCAAACTGTATTATCCACTGTGATTTATATCTCATCACATACTAATAGGTATATAAAAAGCTGAATTTCAAGATACTCATTTTTTCTTTAAGAATTGAAAAAGCAATTTAAGAATGCACACTGACCTTTTTGTTCAAATATACAACTTTATGAAAATTATAGTCAATTCAGTTTATATACCACATATATACAAAATTAAAATCAAAATTGTTTTATATAACCGAGACCATCATTAATTTTAATAATTCCCGATAAATGTATGTACGATGGGTTTCAGAGAATTGGCAAAGTCCAATATTCAACCTGGCATTATCCGAGTAATTACTGTCATATTGGCCTCCCTCTCTGTTTTGAACATCAATTACCTTATTTCCCCTAATCCCCTCTAACCCTCCAAACACACCTTTTCAATTTTTTTTTTTTTTTAAATAAATCAAAGCCGCCCACACCTCCGCCACCCCTAAATCAACATTCAATAAAGAACATTTTATAAGAGCACCCTCCTTGGCCTTATGCATAGCGCCGGGGCACTACCAATAGGGGAAATAAGATAGTTTACATTGATCTTAGTCTAAAATTACCCAATGACTCACATCCATATCACTGACAGTACCTCAGTTACAATATAGCAACAACAAGCTATTGGAAACATCATTTGCATTCAAAATTTAAGGGAAATGTACTTTGCCACAATTCATTCTAGGCTGTTGACAAAACAATATAAAATTGATCACAAAATGACATCTATTCTTGAACAAAATTATTAGGCAATTACAGAATATTGACATTGAAGCAACAAACTATTTTGATTTTCCATGCTTCATGATTTGTTTTGCTGAAAATCATACGTCCAAAGTACTAAATCCACCTTCAACTAAAATGCCAAATTTTTTAAAATTATTTTACAGTATATAATACATGATTTTAAATTTGACAAAACTTATATACACCATTTCAAAATATAAGCGGCATGTAATACCCGCAAATTTGAAACGCTTCCGATAATTAAACTATTTTTAGTTTAACGATTTCCATCCGATTATTATCAGCAAAGCAAAAGATGAATATGGCAAGACAATGCTTGAAATTCGAGTATAAATAAATCAAAAAAATCAATGTTCACCGGGGTGGGTGGGGGAATACCCTGGGGATCCTATCACTGTTTACCGGGGTGGATGGGGGAAAGGGATACCATAGGGATCCTATCACTGTTAACTGGGGTGGGTGGACGGGCAAATACCCTGGGGATCCTATTACTGTTAACTGGTGTGGGTTCAGGAATACCCTGGTGATCTTATCACTGTTCACCAGGGTGGGTTGGGGATACCCTGGAGATTGAATAGCAACCAGTGCATTAGTTCATGATGACATAGGTATGATATATATGTATTTTGGGGTTGTTGGACCAAATCTCTCGTTTTACTCGAGATTTGATCCAACAACCCCAAAATACATATATATGAAAAACGCTTACCACAAGGTGCTGCTGAAATAAGCTGGCCCAGAGTTATATATTTTGAGATGTTTTAATAAAAGTTGATTTGTTATAAAAATTACACCCATATCAACGAATAAACACGAAATCAACAAAATATGATTTTCTTTTAAAAAATCATATAGTTTGATTTTTCGAGCTTGAATACAAAGGTGGTGGATCATGCACAAACACATTACTAAAACAATACATCACACACTTTTTAGACTTTTTTGTAAGGTTGCCATTGCTTCCTTTCTTCCCTGCTCCACTAATTCTTTTTTTTTAACTACACTAATTTCAGCTTTCTTTTGTTTGGTGTCCTGTTTCAAACTAAAATATTTATTCAACTCATCAAAAATCAACTCAAACTCTTGCTCAGATATCTGTGCGTCACTTAATGCTTTTGATATCAATTTTTTATGCTATTCAACTTAGACTCTGCCAAAGTTTTTATTTCATAATGTTTTTGAGATTTTGAATTAAGCTTGCGTCTGATAAAATTAATACAAACACCTGTAGTCCCACATACTATTGCTGCTATTTCCAAAGGTAACAAAACTGGAACAATAAATCCAATCCCAGCCATAATAACACTTGCAGATATTAAGGTAGTGTCAATTCCATCTGTGATATTAATACCACGTTAATATTTTTTTATAAAGAGACTTGCGTATATCTCGCTCTGTAATTAACTTCTGTTCAATTTCTGAAATCTTCTATAATCTATAATTCTGTCTGTCTTCCACTGTCAACTCAGGATATAAACTTGGTGCTGTCGGTTGCTTCATTTTTTTTAATAATAACAAATTAAATTAATTCAATTAATAATGATGCCACCGTATTCACAGTGATAGCGTTGGTAACCTTACACACAAAGTTAATAACAGAACCAGCACTAATATCAAAGTTATCGTGTTTGTGTGGGATGATGTTAAGCGTTATACCATAATTTGGTTTTTCAACACCATTGACAGAGACCACTACAGACACGTCACCAATTATTCGTTCACTTGCTAAACCTATTCCCATAATACGCCCACGGCGTGTCATTACATACCCCACATTCGTTTCTGCTCCACCATTACCAAATGAGAGTACTCTACCCAATGCAAGTGGACCCTTAGCCTCCGCAAATATTGTAATAATCCCATATTTAAGATAATCAACTTTATCTGTTATTTGTTTGAATTGGTTAACAATAGGCACAACTCGCCTATGTAAATCTCGAACATTATTGGTTAAAGTCTACAAGTCTTCTCTTTTCACAGTTTTTGTTGCCCCAAATATACTCATTGTTTTTTTATAAAAAAACATATATAATTTTAAATAAATTCTAAAACGCAACTCATAGGCAAACCGTGATTATCTGTCTTGTTGCCATGATCATCTTTGACTTCTATTTTCAATTCAGTAATTGTACCATTTGAAAGACAGTGATGTTCAGGATAAAAACGTGTATATACAATATCCACAAACTGCTTATTTACCACAGGTATAACCCCTATAATAGTGCTTGGCACACCATTGAAATAATTACTACTCGTATTAACTTGCTCCAGATGAACATATAGCTGTTTATAAGGAGCTAAATCAATTGATTGTTTTCCAATATGAGTACCTTCCACCCATTCCCTCTCCCTGAATCCCAGCATTTTTGAAAGACCGCTTGATAATCGTATCTCTGTTGGCGTCTCTAAAGATGCTATACCATTCTGCGCATCAACGGTTAGGGTAATAAACAGAGCTTTAAATATATCTGCCAACTGTTGAAAGTTATAGAGTCCATCTGGTATACGGTATGTATAGTCTGGTGTTTTCCTTTTTATGACTTTTTGAATAATATTACAGCAAACGATAGTGTATGTAAAACTCTTTAATCCAACGCGCTTAGTACCATCTCTATTATCGATATACTTTTGTAAATTAATAGAGTTGTCAATAGAGTTGTCTATGTTTGAAATTGTAAGAAACATTTTTTTTAATATATATAAAAAATACAAATAAAAATGATTTCTAAAGAATTCAAATATAACTCAGATGCTAACTACAATTCAAGTACTTTTAGCAAGAAAGTGATAGATATAATAAATCAGAACATAGTTATTACATCAGACGGTAAAGGCTTTAAAGCATCATTTCCCAATGTCTTTGAAAAATACAAACTCCCATACGTCAAATCAGATGCTATAGTCCAAAGCTGGGGAACAGATTGGATGTCATTTTGGCAGAACCAGTTGAATTTTGCTATTTCGTGGGCGACAACTGGGTGTGGCATTGATTTCAACAATCATCTGAAAGCTGATGCCCTTGTTGGTTCGTTATTTCGATTTCATGTCTATTACCAAGTTAGAAGAATATTATTTGAGATGAGTGTAGCAATGCCGCAAGACTCAAACTGGAATGCGTTTAATAACACATATAACCGAAACGCATCGAGAGAATATGTAAGGAGTTCAATGTTGACTTAAATTCGGCCTGGAGACAGAAAAGAAGCAACAATGATGGTTTGGGAACTATTTATGACTACGGTACAAACGTGGGATAGAGACCATTAAGACCCGCAACCTTTGTGTATGATGAAAAAAGGATGAGCTTCACAGACTATAAAAGTGACACACAATACCACATTAATTACATTGCACAAGGACCTGAAGCAGACAACAGCTGGTCTACTTTTAAGCTAGATAATTCTATGGGATTTACAAGGGCAGGAGTAGAACGCACCAATGACAGCATAAGAACATACTGCTGGGAAATCCTTGGCTCACAATCACAAACAAGAACAGATATACTTGGAACTGGAACGGATTTGATGCCCAGAAACAATTTCTGGCAAATGTAGAGGACGCAATAAACAGCCCCATTGACTTGCCCAGTGAAATTTCAAGGTATGAAAACACTCTAAAATACGCAAGAAGTAAAGTAAATTTTGTCTATGGAAGTGGATTGTACATGTCTCCGAGTGACATGGAGTTGAGAATCGGAACAATACAAGACTACAATAATGAAATTGTAATAGCAACTGATGCGCAAGCATTAGGATTGAATAATGATGTGAATGTAAAACCAGTACCACCAAAAAAATTTCAACCTGTTCAAGGCACTACAACAAAGAAATCTTTGCCGGAATCGCCTGACTTTGATAAACCATTGATACATAAAAGTTTGGAGCATCAACCAGTGAAACAAGAGATGAAAAAAATAGCGATTGAACACGAAGATAACAAAACATCTATAATAATAGGCATCGCTGCATTACTCATTTACGAGATTTACTGAACCACTCTTTAGCTGCCACATACAACAACCCGGAAACAAATACAAGCAAAGCCCATAGATTGTTACCAAACCAATTAATAATTTTACCTGTTGCAGATAAAAGCCATGATACTATTGCACCAATAACTCCTGGAAGTGCTGCAGCAGCTTTTCCAGCTAAATTAGCGAGAAGTACTTAATTGTTTTTTTATCCAGTCTTTGACGCCACTTCCGTCTTTTGGTGGTGCAGGTGTTGTCCCTCCGCCCGTTGTAGGAATAATAGTCTGAACAATAACACCAATAATCATACCAACAGCAGTCAAAATAATAACAATAGTAATACCTTGCTCCCTGAATAATGTTCGCAGCCTCTCGCCGAGTGTGGTATCTCCTTTTAGCATTTTGTTTATTGTTTCCCTTATTCTACTTACCTGACTACGAAATGCCTCTCTGTTTTCATTGATAGCATCCATTTTTGCTCCTCTCTCAACTACAAGGTTTTTGATGCGGTCGCTAATTCTATTTATCTGAAACTCATCATTATCAGTCTTAGCTTGTTCTAACTTTTGTTTTTCTCTTGTCATGTCTTTATCAAGTTGTGTGAGTTTCGCCAAGTTATTGGTGAGTTCTTCCTTGACAGTTGTCATCGCTTTCACTATTCCATCCATTTCACGCCTGTCTATATCTGTTTGTGTTTCAACATCAGGACGCTCATCCACATCCCAGTCATAAAGAGTACTTTCCATTGACTGTACTGATGTCTCTATGTTATCCATAATATGTGATAAATTTTGTAATGGAATAGCATCCACGTCTGGTAAATCGTTTCTTGTGCTTTCTAACGCTTGTCGAGCTCTGTGATAATTTTGTTACTCTGGCAAATTCAAAAATTGTCTTACCGCCTTTGTTCCTCCAGAGCCAATAACCTGTTATATTCATCTACCAAAGAATCAAGAGCAAGAAATGTAAAAGAACCTTGCTTGGCAGTTATTCTTATTTCTTTATCACCAACAACCCAGTATAGTGTTTTACCATCATCTGCTACTTTAAACTGGTCATAATTCATTTTGTCCGGTGCCATTTTATATCGTATTTCTATTTCATCATAAAAGGATTTTATAAGATTTTTCTTGTGTGCTTCAAGTTGGGATTCTCTCACCTCCCACCGAAGGTCAGCAAGATGATCGCTTTGATTAAGAATTAAGAAGACTTCTTTGAACAGGTTCATTAGGTACCATCGGCGCATCATCATCATCAAAATCAAAGTATTCATCCATTTCTGGATCAAACGTAGGATTATCAAACTCAAATCCACCCTCAGCCATTGTTTATTTTATTTAATTTTAAAAAATATATTCAAACAAAAAATGTCACAGTAAGTGACAAATGCCCCCGAAATGACCTGTAAGTGTGACCTTGCCCTTGGAGCAATATGAAACCAACAGATATATTTAAAAATAATTAAAAAAAAAAAAAATCAAACAAACATTAAAAATAAAATAAAATAAAATTTAAAAAAAATTAAAAAAAAAAAAAAAGGAAAATAAAAAAAATAAAAAATAAATAAAAAAAAAATTATTGTTGTGGTGAGCAATTGTGCGAAGTTATTTGAAAATCCGTTGATTATTGTCCGAGTTATGAAGCGGAGACGATTGTATAGACGAACGGATTTTGAACTTTGATCTCTAAGTGTGACCTTGACCTTGGAGCCACAGACTTGGATTTTGTGCGCGACACGTCGTCTTGTTGTGGTAAGTAATTGTGCGAAGTTATTTGAAAATCCATCCATTATTGTCTGAGTTATGAAGCGGACACAACTGTACAGACGAACGGATTTTGACCTTTGATCTCTAAGTGTGACCTTGACCTTGGAGCCACGGACCTGGATTTTGTGCACGACACGTCGTCTTGTTGTGGTGAGCAATTGTGCGAAGTTATTTTAAAATCCATCCATTATTGTCAGAGTTATGAAGCGGACACGAGTGTACAGACGAACGGATTTTGACCCTTGACCTCTAAGTGTGACATTGACTTTGGAGCCACGGATTTGGTTTTTGTGCGCGACACGTCGTCTTGTTGTGGTGAGCAATTGTGCGAAGTTATTTGAAAATCCATCCATTATTGTCAGAGTTATGAAGCGGACACGAGTGTACAGACGAACGGATTTTGACCTTTGACCTCTACGAGTAAGTGTGACCTTGACTTTGGAGCCACGGACCTTGTTTTTGTGCGCGACACGTCGTCTTGTTGTGGTGAAAAATTGTGCGAAGTTATTTGAAAATCCATCCATTATTGTCAGAGTTATGAAGCGGACACGAGTGTACAGACGAACGGATTTTGACCTTCGACCTCTTTTGGAACAATTGGAAGCAGCACAAGCGGCGTGGAATAAAAAAAGAACAGAGAGATTAGATTTTATTAACAAGCAACTGCAGAAGGAGCATCATGCAGAGCAGACATTTGGTGATATGGACCAGGCTATTAAGCAGTATTATTACATAACTGGTTTGCCTCCGGAACCAGAGCCTAAGTTGAGTGATTTCTATACACCATCTCCGGATCAACAGAATAGAGAGATTATGTTTATTGTGGTGGGCATGGCTGCAACTGGATTTGTTGCATGGTTTCAATCCAAGTGGTCGGATATAATATGGTGGTTCAGCACTTGCCCCCTCTATTTTATCTTTGAGATGACCAGGCGCCCATACTTCACCGTTATCTGATAATTTTAATACCATGGATGGACCATATTGAGTATCTACTATTCTTGTATCTGTAATAGTGTATATTTTATTCTTTTCCAAGTCTGTCCATTTCTTTGTGCTATGTTGATTTTGCTCTTAAAGCAGTTCATCAAATCGTGCAGTTGTGATTTCCATTTTTTTTCTTTATAGTTATATATATTTTAATCTTTAGTAGAAAAAAAAGATGGAAAAGATTTATTACAGCCCAAAAGGATTTTGGAGAGGTTACTCAGCAGTTAAAAAATTGGCAAAGGAGGCTGGTGTCAGTGAAAGACAAGCATTAGAATTTTTAAAAAAATAAGCTGTGTGGCAGATTTATTTACCCGCACCAAAGTAAATAGTTAGACCCAGGTTTGATGTTCCCACTAAGAATGAAGTGCATCAAGCTGATTTGTTATTCCTGCCGCATGACACTGTTGGACGCAAAACATATGAATATGCATTGACTGTGGTTGATATTGCGAGTAGATACAAAGAAGCAGAGCCACTGACTTCCAAGGATAGCAAAGAAGTCGCTAAAGCATTTGAGAAATTATATAGTCGGCATCTGAAATATCCAAAGTTATTATAAGTTGACCCAGGCAGAGAATTCATGGGTGCAGTATCGCAGTTGATGGCGAAACACAAAGTAAATATCAGACGAGGCAGAACAGAGATACACAGAGACCAAGCTATAGTGGAAAGATTTAACAGAACATTAGCTGAAAGATTGTTTGGCTATCAGTATGCTTAGGAAATAGATTCACAAAAACGCAACAGAGAGTGGGTAAAGAGATTACCAGAAGTTGTCAAAGCAATAAATGTGGAGACAAAAAAGCCCTCTCCTGTTGAAATAAAAACATTAAAAGAAGATCCTATCTGTCTGAATGCCAGTGTAAGATATTTATATCAACCCGGGGAACAAGAGGGTGGAAGACGCAGAGCAACTGATCCAATGTGGAGTGTAGATATTCACAGGATTAATAATTATATGATAACGCAAGGTATAAGAGTATATTATTTAAAAGCACCAGCTCCACAAAGAAGAACTACTTATTGTTCCGGCTGATACCCAAACGCGTATGTCGTGATACGTATCTTTTAGTGTCTAATGGTAATTTGTTTATAAGTTTTTATAAAAAACATGTGCATCAGTTTTAATCCCGCATTGTCGAATGTATCTTTTAGTGTAAAATGGTGACAATGTTACTTTGTTTACTGTTATACCATATATATCATGCTTTATTGAGCGTATCATATTCATTTCATGGGTGTATTTTTTCTTGTCAAACAATGCATCCTTGTTGTTCTCAAAGTTGATATGTTTTTTGATTACATATTTTTTTACACCCTTTGCTTTCTTAATAATCTGCTCATCCGCTCTCAAAAAAGAATATAGTTTGAGTCTTAATCCAACATACTCAACTATAGGAACACCAGCACATTCATCTTTCATTTTACCTATTACTTTTTTATTTGTATCATCGTGCAGTGGACGGTTTTGCGGATAATCACTAAAGTCATACTCATCTTTCATTTCAGCCATGTCTTAGTACACATCTTTTGTTTTGATGTCTACCAGACTGCTGTCAGTGTCTGTGTATAATAAAGTACAGTCATCTCCATACATTTTCTTTAGGGTATTATAGTACCAGTCATACATCATGTACTTTGATAAGTCCAATACTGACATCCCGACATAGATTGGTTTGTTTAATTGCTGACAATCCATCTGAAAACTGTATACGTCTGTTAAAGTTGGGTTTGGCTATTATTATTATTTTTTCATTTTGAGAGCCGTCAGTTCTGACTAGTTTTATATCAGTTCGCTTGCGTGGATTTTCCATTGTCTTTCCAAACACAGAGTTGTTCATAAGTTTGTAAAAATATTTTTTAAAGGTTGATTTAGCCTGCTTTCTCAAATCTGTGTTTAAACGAATATATGATTCCATCCATGGTTTTTCATTAAATTCTAATACTCTGTGTATTTTCTTTAGTTTCATGCCCAAAGATAAATACAGTTGCAGGTTTTTGTAATGTAACACATATTTTTCTTTGTCCATACGATTGGGGACTAGTTGTTCTACATTTATCATGCTATTATTTTCCAACAGATCTGTCTGGTATCCAGACAACCATTCTTCTTTCACTACTAATTTTTCCGGTGCAAGTGGATAGTCATTATGAGCTTCATGGAGTTCTTTAGGATATTCCAAATCAACTTCAAGTATTTGTCCTTTGCCAGGTTTGGGTTTAGAAAATGTTTCACTCTTGTGTTTGGCTTTCCAAACAAAGCCAGAATATGGAAGTGGCTGACTCATTGCCCATCCATAAAGGTTATTTTCATCAAAATCCATTAATTGTTTTCCTCGTTAGGATTATAATCAGCTACATAAGGATTGTTTGCTTTGGCATATCGTGTTGATACCATACTAATTCCACCACGCATACCTTTTTCTATGAATAAGTGCATGTCAATGTCTGTCAAAAGTTCTAGTTCTATCCCTGAATGTTTAAGTAAAGCATCACAAGATAAGCCAGGTGCTGTATAGTAATGTAAAGGGTCAAGTTTGTATGCATTCATACCTTTCCTAAAAGTTTGAAATACATCTGCTAACAGAGTTACATCAGTTTTTAGATAGAGATCATGATAGTTTCCAAGAGTTTTACAGTTAAACTCTTTCCATATTTTTTGAGCATATTCGTAATCTTCGAGACTTATACTTTCATCTGTGAGACTACTGTAAAACTTGTCTCTAGGTGGCAATTGTGTTTCCTCAAATCTTTTTACACTGTCCATATATTCATACGGGTAAACACCTTTTCGCAGAAGTAAATTTGTTTGTTCTCCAAACTGATTTTTGAAAATTTTAAAATCAGATTTATCCGTAGTATCAACCAATTTTTCCAGAGACGAAGCCATAAACTGAAAGCTATCCAAGAACCTAAGTTGTCCTATGCTAAATGATATATATTTTTCAGCGTTGTTTGGGAGGCATGTAATATTACCTGAAATTTTATATATCCTTTAAGGTTATGAAATACAATAGGGATGGATGTTTTATTTGGTTTTATTTTCAGTTTTAGGTTGCAGTTCTTGTGTGCTGCACCTCTGTATTCACCTGTGAAATGACAGTGGTCTCTTACTTTACAGTTTTTACCCCATTTCCTATACCTATTTTATTCTCGCATATCCAACATTGTGTTGCCTTTTCATGTTTTGTTGTGTCATGATTAATGGTTTTGGGTGAGCAAAAGTGTTGATGTTGCTCTTCTCACATTCTAAGTGATTTAGAAACACTTCAACAACATCTTCACCTCTGTAAATAACAGGTTCTTCAGCTTTGCCATCATATCTAACAACTTGGTACCCAAATCCACACGCTTCATATACGTTCGTGATTTCAGATTTCTTTCCAACTTTGATTGAATGGCGGTTTGATTATACTCTCAAAATCAGCATATATTGTATATGGGACAGGCATCTGATTTTGATGGTTTTTAAATTTTATGTGATTTTTGTCTTTCGGGGGCATTTCTTTTCTACAAGGACTTTTGTTGATACCATCACAGTCTTCTTTGTGTTTGGTGAGTAGTCCTTTCCCAGAAAAGCCGTGAAGACAACTATCGCAGAAGTAAGTTTGACCATGGTGTTTGTTTTGGTTCATAGAGTAGTCTATTCAGATTTTTAATCCTGCGATAGTGATAGTTTGTTGTTAATTTCTTTGGTTCATCAGGATAATCATCGGGGTTATAGTTGACATCTATAATTCCTTCTTCATTCTCTGAATCATCTTCATTCTCTGTATCATCTTCATTCTCTGAATCATCTTCTTCAACCTCAATGTCTTCAGATATTAAGAGCAGATTAATTCGCTCGATATCTTTTGGTTGTTCTGATATGTGATATGGAAAAACAGTTACCTTTTTATTTTTTCCTGTTATGACAGTAATAGCAAGGTTGTTTTGTTTTTCTACTTTGGAAATTTGAGAAATTGGAGTGGGAAAGTCAATACCATCTTGTTTCAAAAACGATATATCAGGTCAGCTATTGCTTTGGGCAGAGGAATATACGAAGAACCTTTTAATGGTTCATACTTTGCAATATTCAAGTAAAACTTAACACAGTGATCAATCTCCAATCCTGATGCTGTGTTTGTAAATCTTTCAAGGCTCTCTTGTATATATGCAGATGATTCATCATAAAACTCATTTATTTGTTCATGTCTAAAATGTGAAAAAGGCACAAGTGCAAAACATCAAATATTTGTTGGTTGTGGTGCTCATATAGTTAGATTAAAACATAGATACTGGGAAGTAGTAAAGACATACATTGTTGAAGGTATAAGATTGAGACATATCAAAATTTGATGCGGGAAAATCAAAGTATACGATTTTTTAAAAGAAAATCATATTTTGTTGATTTCGTGTTTATTCGTTGATTTGGGTATAATTTTGATAACAAATCAACTTTTATTAAAAAATCTCAGAATATAACTCTGGGCCAGCTTATTTCAGCACCTTGTGGTAAGCGTTTTTCATATATATGTATTTTGGGGTTGTTGGATCAAATCTCGAGTGAAACGAGAAATTTGGTTTAACAACCCCAAAATACATATATATGAGTGAGGAACTGGACAAAGGCCAGTGTCTGTCCTAGGAATTTATCGGTAACTCTTAATTTCCATGTATAATTATAGTGGCAGAATCAGGCAGATGCACACCCGGCGTGCGCAACCCATAAAATCTAAAAAGTTATGTAAAAGGACTAGGTTAAAAAATAAATATTTTTTTTTGGTAGTCAACAATTGTTTTAAAGGGAATGTAGCGACACAGCCAAAGAAGCTCTATTATTGAGAGTTCTGAAAAACTTGGAAAAAGGTGAAAGACTTATCAAAATCGGATGATAAACAAAAAAGTTATGACCATTTAAAGGTTGTTCTAAAACAAATATGGGAGCTGCCATTTTTAGAACTATGATGTCATAGTTCCATATTACCATATATGGAATATTGATAGATATCATTTGAAACGAAGAAAATCACTGCAATTGAATGTATTGTTTTTACTTGTCATATAAAGCATTATTGCCATTAAGTATTACATATTTTTTCATACAGTTGTTATTTTTTCCATATAAATCAATAATTGTTCATATTTATAAATATTCCATATATGGTCATTTAGAACCGTGATGTCATAGCTCTCAAAATGGCCGCTTCCATATCTGTATCAACAGAAACTTCAAATGATCATATCTTCTTTGTTTATCATCCGATTTTGATAATTCTTTCACCGTTATTCAAGTTTTTCAGAACTCTCTATACTAAAGATGGTTTGGCTGTGTCGCTACATTCCCCTTAAAATGTTGCACCCCACTGAATCTGAGAAGTTAAGAAAATGCATGTGAAATAGTGTTTTTGTGGTTTTTGTGTGTCAATTTTAAAAAAGTTGCGCAACCCCACTCACTCTCTCCCACAAAAATCTTAAATCTGTCCCTGAATTACTCTCACAACAAGGAATTTGATATATTAAACCTAGGGACAGGTATTAGACGATCAGTTTGGAAAGGACAAGGTATGATAAGGGGGTATTTTGGACCCCAATATGTCCAAATGCCAAAAAATAATATTTACATATAATCTAGCTGTTGTGCATGTTGAAGTAAATTGATCATATTCCATCTTCAAAATATATTTTATTTATCTAGAAGAATTAATAGGGTCTCAAAAAATGGCATTTTTGGTAATTTGATATATTTTATATATTTTGGACCTTTCTGGGCAAGATTTTGATCCTAAAAATATAGAGCGCACCTCCGAGCACACACAGTTTTTTGGCTGATGATGCATCCCTATCAAGTACCTGTTTCAACAAAAAATCAGCTGTACTTGAGGGTGCGCTCTGTATTTCCAAGACCAAAAACTGATCGAAAACTGCTGTGAAAATGAACAAAAATGACTTTTTTTTTTTAAAGAAAATGCCTTATTTGTGAGGCTCTTAAACTCATTTAGAGCTTTCAAACATACTTTAAATGAGTTTTAATATTGATTCAGATCATTTGTAGCTAAACTAGATATTCAAAACTTGTGCATTGAAACTTTCAATATTGGGGGCCAATTTTGTCCCTTATCATACCTAGTCCTTTATGTGTGGTGTTCACCTCTCACAACTGACAGGTGCATGATATTGCAACTTGATTTCTATAAAACTAATATATACACTATTCCAATACACCCTACAATTAATCTAGTTTGAAATATCTCATTTTAATCTGACATATCATTGGGGCGGTTTAAAATGCCAGTAGTAATTGGTAAAGTTTATGAAGCGTGGTAGCACTTTAAGGTAAATTTGCCGTTCACTACTAGCGTTTAAAACTGCCTAAATACCGAAAAATGCAAATAAATAAATATTTTCATTATTTTCCTCTCGCTCTAGTATCAGCAATAACCTGCCTTGTGAGAACGATAATGATAAACAAAAGAAGCACCATTCGTCGGTGCAGAGGCTCTACTTTCAAGGCCTTGTCTTTTGATTGGAAAACCAAGATAAATTAAGGGCATAATTCTGCTTAATTGTATACTGTGATGCATATAGTTTCAATCCACTGTGTGAAGTAGTTTCCCAGGTTCAAGCTTAGATACAAAACATTAACCATATTTTCTAAGTCTAAAAGGGGACATAACTTTGTAAAATTTAAAGCATCAGTTACAGAACCTGCCTCTATGATGTTGTCTTATGATGCCGAATGCATCCAAGTTTCCATATACATGCTTACACACAAAACTTTAACCAAGGGATGCAGACGACAATCAAATGATGACAATAGCGTTTTCCCTTTCTTTTTGTTGAAAAAGCCGAGCTAAAAAGTATTACTACCGTCAGCCAGTGTATTTAAAACACTGGAATTGCCACTTTCTATAGAGACAAATCGGATGTGTGCGCAGTGTGCGAGTGCAGAGCATGCGTACAGTGCGTGCAGTGTTTGCACCTTCTTGAAAAATTGAAGTTGAATAGCTATTTGCTATAGACACATTGGATGCTTTTTTTCAACGGAAAGTATCAAGTAAATATTCCAGTATTAATGTAAATGATTACAACTCCAAAAACGCAATATAATACTCAATAATTTGAAGTAAACCATGTTCTATTTATTAAATAATAATATTACAATTGAAACATTACACACATTTGACATAATTATTCAGTGTAATATCATGTTTACAGAGTATCCTTCTTCCTAAGAAGAATCACGTTAATTATATATCCTAAAATATAAGCGTTTTTCAATGGTCTAGAAGCAGTCGCGTTTGATTAAATAGTTTTGACCATTCTCATTGGAAATATGCCAACCATTCAATAGTTCATCACGTGACCGTGCAATAGTAAATTTAGCGTGCAATAGTACATCTTTGTCATTGATGCGCGCGCTTTTTTTAAAAAACAGCAAAGCATCACGTGACATGTTTAAATGAACAAAGGAAGCCAATACATTTTTACATGGCTCACACTCCGAATTTTAATTTTATAAGTAAACAAGACCTCGGTCTGAGGGTGTCTCGCCCACCATAGCAAACGGCCTTGACTTGGTATTTTTTGTTGTCCAACGATGTCCACAAATACCAACAAAATATGACCTTGACATTGGTTCTTTTTTGTCGTCCAGTGATGCCCACCAATGCCAACAATACATATGACCAAGTTTCAAAGACATAAAGTGAGACAATCATATAAAGTTATAAAATGTGGAGGTTAAGTTACCTAGCCAAGGTTAAGTTTTGGGAAAATAACGCAAAATATGACCTTGACCTTGGTAATTTTTGTCGTTCAGTGATGTTCACCAATGCCAACAATACATACAACCAAGTATCAAACAAAGAAATTAAAGTTATCAGAAAAAGTTAACTGAGGTTAACTTACCTAACCAAACTGATGTTTAGGGTAAATAACGCAAACACGACCTTGACCTTGGTATTTTTTGTCATTCAGCGATGTCCACCAATACCAACAATACATATGACCAAGTAAGAAGGACATAAAGTGGGGCAATCACATAAAGTTAACTGAGGTTAAGTTACCTAACCAAGGTTAAGTTTGGGTAAATAAGCAAAATAGGACCTTGACCTTGGTATTTTTTGTCATTCAGTGATGTCCAACAATGCCAACAATACATATGACCAAGTATCAAAGACATAAAGTGAAGCAATCACATAAAGTAAACTGAGGTTGTTACCCAACCAAGGTTAAGTTTTGGGAAAATAACGCAAAATATGGCCTTGACCTTGGTAAGTTTGGCATTATGTGATGTCCCTTGACCGAACAAAACATCTGAGAAAGTTTCAGAAAATTTCGAGCAGCAGTTGTTGAGATATAGTTGTCTAATGAATGTCTAAGTCTAGCTACCCACTTTCGTGGGAGAGACAAAAATCAAAACTGTTATATTTTATGATATATAATAAAACAACTTTAATGCCTTAGGAGTCAATGGATTGGAACTATTTATCCTTGGGAGTGACTACTGACCCTTGAAGGATACGTGCCGCCTCGTGCAATAGTACCCTTCTCGGGTCAGTGGTGCCGCCTCGTGCAATAGTACCCTTCTCGGGTCAATAGTGCCGCCTCGTGCAATAGTACCCTTCTCGGGTCAATAGTGCCGCCTCGTGCAATAGTACCCTTCTCGGGTCAGTAGTGCCGCCTCGTGCAATAGTACCCTTCTCGGGTCAGTAGTGCCGCCTCTTGCAATAGTACCCTTCTCGGGTCAGTAGTGCCGCCTCGTGCAATAGTACCCTTCTCGGGTCAATAGTGCCGCCTCGTGCAATAGTACCCTTCTCGGGTCAGTAGTCACTCCCGAGGATAAATAGTTCTAACCATTGACTTCTAAGGAATTAAATAGTTGTATAATAGTTTCTGCTGAAAAGCCAATTAATTACTATTATTACAATTTTTATTAGTACAGGCATCAATTTATTATTGCAGTTAGCATGTCAATTAATTCATTACATGTTAAATTTCAGTTAACATCTTTTTTTTTTATAAATATAAAATAAAAACCAGCTACATATATATATATATTTTATTTAAAAAAATACTTCAATGATGAAAGTATCATTTTTTTCAATTCTCGCGATTTTTTTTTAGGTTTTCGCTCTGACCAAATTGTGTTCTGCAATGTAAACTTTTATGAAAACCTACTTCTGTCTTGTAGCAGTAAGAAATGGCACATTATTTATTCTCTCAATGTTGAACTTTTACTTGCAGTACTATGTTCATCATAAAATCTTATAAAGTTTATATAATTATAAATTGATAAAAAGTAAACATTTCATTAACAAAATAATATAGTAAGGGCTACTCCATTACAACATACCTGGGATCCCAGGAAGGCAATTTAATAAACATCTATGAATGAACCCTATTTTCTGAAATTGGTTGTTTAAACTTAATTTTGCAACTATGGGTGGATGTTCATTTTCAAAAGGGCCTTCCCTAGGATCCCATGTATGTATTAATGGAAAAGCCTTAATAACATGAAATATATAACAGACATCTAGTTAGTGTAACAGAATCCAGAAAGGTACGGTATATATACTGAAAGGAAAAAGAAACGCATAATGGGTATTTCCACTATATATTGTCTAATATGCTACTGCTAATCGAATGGTACAGGGTGACATTAGGTCTGTCCTTTCGGAAAGAAGGTTTTAACAGTACCAAACACACCAATGGTTACCCCTTTAAAGTTGCACTATCGACAGAATGAGCATCTGGCTCAAGCAGGTGAGCAGACTTAAGATTATAAACGTTGCAATCTCTTAACATTAAAGGTGAAATATGGCGTGTCTTTTGAGTATATATTCGGAAATATATATATATAATATACAATCTGTTCAAATCTTACACTTATTGGTTGTCCCGTTTTCTCACAGTAGCCAATTTTATCTCATAGCGCACACGCTTCGAGTTTCGCCCTGGTAAGTGTCACGTGATCCTGTGACGTCATTGGTACCAAACGATCCTGTGACGTCATTGGTACCAAACGATTAGCCGTGTCGCATTGAGTTGTATAGTATTGTCTATGTAGGATTACATTTTATGGTACTTGTTAAAAATGCCGTGTGCTGTTGCTGGGTGAAAACGTTTGCATAAAGAAGGACAATATAATAACCTAAGTTTCTTTCGATTCTCTAATCGAGATAATGATATATTAAGATCTAAGTGTGGTTAGACCGTTACCGAAGAAAATCGCCCCACTCGTCGAGAAAGTGGGAACCTACGAAAGACGCCCTGAGTTTGTAGCAAACATTTTGAGTTGACTTCGTGGGAAGTCCATCCTTTGGTTTCATTATCTTTGAATTTGGAGAACAAAAGGCCATGCATATTAAAATCAACAGCAGTACCAACGATATTTGACTATAAAAATGAGAAGTGCATTACCCCGCCATCTCCAAGCAAGTTGTATTCGC